>JAEIIH010008371.1:0-20781 GCA_018904745.1 Drosophila orosa
AACAAATAAAGCCAATCAAAAATGAAATCAATTATGAATAGAGTTCACAACGAAGAATGGAGTTTAATTAGATATTCAGAAAATACAGTCTCTCTACTGAGTGATGTGTTTAGGAGTTTCTTTTCCTTTTAGAAAATGTCGCTACTTATTGTTTAACCATCTTGGGAGCAAGTCATCAGCAGCATTATATCAACGTTATTTGAAGCCCACTAACCTGGCTTAAAGAATTTAATTTTTATACCACGTACCCAGGTATAAGGGTATTATAACTTAACTTAAGATTTATAATATTAAAATATTTAATGAGTGTCAATCAAAAATTTAGACAATACAAAATTATAAATTATTACAGACAAGTTTTTAAAAAAAAGGGAATGCTGTATTTTTGCAATTGATTTATTTAATGCACCTCACCGGGTATCTCAAAGTCGAGCACACTCAGTTGTCGTTTTTATACTTGTTTCAATTAGCTTTGATTTATCATATTCTTTGAGTAATTTCCATTGCTGAAACAGGGCCAGAGCCGACTTGGGCAAAACTTAATTAGGCGTCGCTCTGTGGTTTGCTGGTGGGCAGAATTCATCTCACCTGTGCCACCCTACCTGGCTTTGCTCCATCGATAACGCCTCGTCGAGTGCTTGAGCAGGTTGTGTAATCTTTTGAGTCAAGCTAAAAAAGTCTGCTTGGGCCTGACACTGCACTTTGATGCTGATCGTAATTTGATACAAAAACAAAAAAAAATGTAAGAAAACTTCATTCGATGGTACCCGACTGTGAGATGCCCGGTACCCAAAGCTTTGTGCACCAATTTATCAGACTACTTACATATACATGTACATAGAGTGGCACTGCGATATAAAATAAATACTTTTTATATAAATTCCTTAGTTTCGAAAATAAATACCTAATAGGTAGAAGTAATTCTAGAATCGAAATGAGGAACTCAAATACTAATGAGGTAAACATTACCTTCCGCGCTATGAAATTATTTTCGACTTTCAGCAGACCTCTTGAGGTTAAGCCACCGATTTTAACGATTTTATTAAAAGTTTCACCCAACTAATGACATGTGTATTCCTCGCCCTGTCTAGACAACAACCAATGCCAATCAACATTATTACTTACCAAGGTGTTAACATAAAAAAAATACAAATAAATAAATATATAATTAAGCAGCAAGTACGACATCTTATCGTGTTACAGGAGGGAAATGCAAATCACAAGCTTCGGGCACAGAAAAATGTTGACTAATTGCTTAGAATCTAACGACAAAAGTGTAAGTGATAATTAGAAAGAGGGAGACAAGCAGGTGGCAGCAAACAAAGCGTCGATGATTAAGAGTTAATTACAACTTTGAAAAACATCTTGCGATTTCACTTTTTCTAATGCGAAAAACAAAAAACGCAGAGGTTGCCTTCCAATTTAGACTTGACCCACTTATCGGCACAGTGAGAGAACTGAGAATCGCAAAATTGAAAACGAAAATATCCAAAGTACTTGGCGCAGAGTTGTTCCTAAAGTGCGTTACGCCCTCGTGCGTGTCTCTCTCACGACCAAGACCCAATTGTCGATGACAAAAGGAAAACGACTTCGCATTGAGCCGGCATATTGAATGTCTCTTTGCGTGGTCTCGATTACAAAGGCAGAAGCTAAATCTAGCAAAGATCTTGGCGACAATTAAAATATTATACGGATACGTACACATGTTTCTCTAATTGTCTTGGCCCCAAACACGCAAATCTCGTTGGACCCCCGCCATTGCCAGTTGCCAGTGCGTCAGCCCACTGTTCGGTGCACTTGAAGTAGTTCATCACCATCGACCACCTACGAAAATACTTCCAACTTGGAAAGTCCACCGAAGGTCTCCTTTCCCTTGACGGGTCTATAGCATTGGGCATTCGGGGAAATTCCTAGAAATCTCTATGAAAATACCCATTTAGCATTGAGATTTAGACACTTAACTGTATTAAATCATAATTGGTTGTCAAGACTTTGGTTTTTTTTTGTAGGCTTTTCTTAATTAAATAAGTGCGTGGATGATGTCGTCTTCATAATCAATTTCAATTGAAGGTGTCAGGCTAGGCCCCACTGAAATAGAAACTGACGTAGGCACACTTAATTGTCTGCCGGTTGGAAATAAGCATGAAGAAGGTTATTATGCGCGATAGAAATTTGTTTAAAAAATTATATTTTATTACACAAAAAAAATATAAGTAAAGCTTACCCAGCTTGAAAGAAAACGGACTTTAGAACCTAAATCACTGTTGCACTGAGATAGTTTGACTCACCGAAACTGCAAATAAAAAGGAAAAACGAAATTAGGATCTTGCTCATAGAGAATGTGATTAATTGTTCCAACAAAGTAGTAAATTACAAAAGGAAATGCCATTTCTAGTATTTGCTCCTTACCTGTTGTTGAAAATAAAATGCATCGGCTTTGTATGTGAAATGTTAACGAACCGCTCTTGATTATTATTCCGATCGGTGCTTATATTTCTACCTCATTTATCTATCTGAACATGCTGAAATTCTTTATGCAAATTGGAAGGTTCATTTACATAGACCGCTATGGTTTACTATGATGCGAATATTTTGATTTTTTTTTTAAATATCTTTCCGACAACACATGCTACTAGCAATTAATAGAAATTTTCTGTAAATGTTATCGCCGTCCAGCGCAGTGATAAAGAAAACTATAAGCTGATAAGTGTTGACCGTGATAAGAATATAAATTGACTGCGGAATATGAGAGAAGAGTTGAGAAACAGTGAGATCTGTGGAAGTAATACTTCCTATAGCGTCAGCTATAAATAATTAATACGATTAGGATAGATCAAGAAACCCTATAAATATCAGCAAACACACAATGTGTCGTTTTGTTTACTATAGCGACTAAATTCTCAGAGATCTGTGTCGCACTTGCCTCTCCGTGATCAATGCTAAATTTAACAATGGAGAACTCGGCACGGGGAGAGCAACAATAATAATTTCGCATGGCTTTTTGTTGAATAATCAGCTTAGAGCCAAGTCTCTCAAAGACACCTGTTTTTGTGCTGTCTTATCGAACTTTAATGGGGGTTTCTCGTCGTATTTCGCCGGATTCATCTCGCACTTCATCGGAATCAAAATATTCGTCACCAAGTTTAAGCGGAAGTTAATAAAAATTGCCACCCGCTTTCTTTGCTTTGTTAATTTTATTTTGTTTTGATAACAGACGTGATTTCTCATCAATGACGTAGAAATCATCATTAATCGTAATCGGGGTTTTGCCGTGCTCTCAACTTCTTGTCCGATAAAACGTATATACACAAGTCCAATATTTCTTGGACTACATATGTATGTATGTCTGTGTGTTTCGTTAGAGATACCGTTTCTTTTGGTTAGTTTCAGTAGTCTATCAAATTGCCGTCAATAATAGTATATACATATACAGTTTATTGTAGACAGAACTTTGGCACTTAGCTTCAGCCATGGCTTTCCGACATTTTCTGATAATATTAGGGGTGTGAGTGTTTAGTCATTGACTTGTATCTGAGTGCTAAAATTGAACAGTGTGCTCTTGAATTTCGAGTACTTAAGGACGGAATATTTTTTGTTTATTTATTTCAAGTACCTTTTCCAAAGACAGAGTTTCCTAGACAAAGGCAACGACCCAAAAAAGAAACATTCTTTGGGTAGGTCTGTTTAGGCTTAACCGTGAATAATAATGTAAACAAGTCTTGTACTAAATATAATCTTGTAAATATCTGATCAGGTCTGCCTGCTACATAAAAATGCTTTTTAATGTTTTAAGATTCCTCCTCCATTTTGAAACGAATGTTCTCCTGCGTCTCATCGAGTATGCTTCACTTATTGCCCGTTCTTAGCAGCCACTCAGCATTTTCACTTTGATTGTTTTTGCTTTTCTTTATTGCCACATTTCATGCAAATTGGTTTGGCCCTCGAGGGTTGGTTGGGGTCAGCTAACGGCTCTTTCATCGCTGTTTAGTTGCCCAGACCCGAAACTTACTCGACTCCTCTTGAGACGAGGCCGCAAAACTTTTGCGCACTTCATAAAAAATTGCGCAAAACAGAGTAAACAATGAAGAAAACTACAAAATAAATACTTATAATAATAACATTTTAGGGTCCGTTAGGAAACCCCTTGTGGGCCAATGTGGGTTACTTTTTATGACACTTCACCCGGCCGGCGCGATGTATGTTTGTTATATATGAAGATCCATATGCAAATTGGGAGCCGGCGTAGGAACTGCCGAATCACACCTGAGGGCATCGCATAATTGTGTCACTGTGAGTGAATTTCATTAGAATTTCTGAGCAGGCTTTCATCGGAACGAGCCAGTCCCAAAAAATTCATTTAATTTTTCGTTCATGAATTTGCATAAGTTGATGAGTTTTGTAGCAACCGGACTCGTGCTTCTTTACTGAGCAAATACATAGCAAAAATTTGGGATTGCCAAACACAGACAGCTGGAATGCTTATCCAAATTTATAAATAGCCAAGGCTGAAGATCAACTAATTGCATTCTATAAATTCAATTCTTCTTAAGAAAATCAAAATATTAGCTTTTAAAATAGAAGCGATAGGGAGTATGTTAGCTACTTTTTCTCAAACTTTATATGGAAGTGGCGTAATTAATTGCATTTCTCGAATCCAATTAACACCAAAAGTAAACTTTCGAATGCCTAAATGTAAAGATCACTCGATAACCTTCTCATGGAAATGAAAGATGATTTCAAAGTCCAAAAGTATATGGTTTTGGACGAGCTGCGGGCGAGGACAGAACAACACTTGAGTGAAATGGAAAGCTAAAAGCAAAACAGAAAAACACACAAAACGTGTTGCAAATTGTATGCAGGCCAGGAAAAAACACTCTGAAAATGATTAACAAATCCGAAAAGATTAATAACAATGGCTGGGAGAGCTGAGACAACCACGCGTTGATTAGCCGGCCCTAGGGCAACAAAAACCGAGGAAAGTATTTAAGAGATATGGGTGAGCGTGGCGAGAGATTTCACTGCAACATTTTCAGCTTGCTATCTCAATCTGCGCTCAGGAGCAACAAGACCTTACCTTTGGTTAGCTTTTATGTGAAACAGCAGATTTTAATCTTAATTTAGCCACAGATGGCTATCGAGCTGTGGAATCTGAGTGG
Source organism: Drosophila orosa (assembly GCA_018904745.1). Taxonomy (NCBI): domain Eukaryota; kingdom Metazoa; phylum Arthropoda; class Insecta; order Diptera; family Drosophilidae; genus Drosophila; species Drosophila orosa. The sequence goes on from JAEIIH010008371.1 coordinate 5,157, forward strand.
CTTTGTCTTATAAATTGGCCTGGTTTGCCTTTTTGTTATTATTTGCTTATTGGCTTGTGTTCCTCTCTGTTCTGTTTTACTCTTATTGATTGTTCTTGAAATAGGTTTGACTTTGAAAAACAGAAGCAAAGAACAAAATTAGAATACGAAATCCGTTTATATCTATCCTCCCCGCAGTATTATTGAGTAGATTCTCAGGAAAGAGGGTCATGAAATCGATAATTTTGCCACAAATATACTTTTAATGAGTTTTGAACGGCATTTTAAAAATATTCTTTTGTATTACATATCTGTGGGACACCTTTTATTATAATACGCGCTTTTCTTAATCGCTAAAAAATAATCTGATCTGCCGGCTTGCACGGTAAAATGTTGTTTATAAACATACGGATGGCGTTGTCAGAGAGATTAGATTAATTTCAATTTGTACAACAATTTTGTGAATAGTGAGATATACATAATACTAATTATACATATGTATATTACTCAGAGCGATAATGTATACAAAACGTGTCAATGCCCCAACGAATATGTTTCTAAAGCGTTATTTTGTAATTAAATAATCAGCATCAGCTGAGATCTCAGATTAAGAGATACAGTCTGCGAAGTGACTGTATAAATTTAACAGCACGGGATTTAATTATTTGTTATTATTTTAGTAAAGCAATATAATTTTTAAAATGTGTTTAGGATGGCTTTTGCTTAGCTTTGTTTAAGTGTTCGTCTAGCTCGTTCCCAGACTCGAATTTATCAATATGATATATTCCTAAACGACTCGAACATTTTAATTAAAACTTGGACATATTTTTTACGACAGTACTTAAATTGCAAATATACAGTTGTTCACCTTTTTTTATTTAATTTGTTTGTAAGCTTGTTTCTTACTATTCACTTCCCTCTTTGATTTACTCTTTGGTACCTAGATCTCAATGCTTTTTCCTAAATGCCGCTCTCAACATATTTTTATTGCGAAGGACATTATTGCAAAAGTTCTGCACACACACACAGGCGCACGTCTCTCACATATCCTTGTGGGATGCTGCACAACTCTCTCAATCGCTCTGCACTCTCTCTCTCTTTAGCTTTCTGGCTCTCATCCGAGAAAAACTTTATTTTGGGAGTTTGTACGTGGTAGATTTCTCACAACTCTCGTATTACTGTTGCTCTGGCCCGAAGTAAAGCGAGAGGGGAAAGAGGGGAGGGCGGTCGCCAACTCCGTGAATGTGTATACCTTTATGACGGGACCAAAATTTTAACGCATTTCGTACCTTCTTTTGACAATTGACTCCGTCGAATCTCCTCTGTTTTGGTCTCTGGTTTTCTCAACTTTTTTATTGCACACCAAAAATCAACGATTTAGCTCTGGTTGATGGATTTAACTGTTAAACACTGTAGTATCTGCTCTACGCAATACTAATTTTTATTATTGGGGTACGGGACTTGGATTGAATACAATAATTTGCAATTGGATTTGATTAATTTAGCGTGATTGGGGTTTTGTCGCTATTCCATCCATTCATTCAACAAAATTACTTTGCGCGTCGTCGTCGTCGCGTCGCGTTGCGTTGCGTTTACTTTACCGTTGGCGCTGGCTTGACGAATTTCACTTTCGACTCTAGAGCGCAGATTCGGACTCGGATACTGATACTGTGTAGTGCAATAGTGCCGCCTCAGATTCTCAAATTCGGATTCCGATTTTCGAACGCCTGCAGTTCTCTACCCGAACACAGAATATTGAACCTCGCCGACTGTGTGAAAGGAAATCGCTTCGCTTTTCCGCTTTTTCCAACTCGTCCGCTCCGCACAACCGCACAAGCGCGAGAATTTGAACCGAATGAACACAACGGAACGAAATAAACCGAGTGGAGCAGCTGCAGGGCGCAAAAAACACAAGAAGAGCGCTGCGGTCGAACGGATCGACTGCGAGTTACTCATTAACCATATATTCTGTCTATACAGTTTAGATACAAATTATAAGACACATTAAATTTACTCATGAAAGTCCTGAAATAAACAAATTTGTCGTTTTAAATGTGAAAATGTTGAAAAAATAAGCACATAATCTACATATATTGGACAATGGACTGGACGAGATTATGTCTGCGGACTTACATATGTCGCTGAAATACTGTCAATATACCCTTCAAGTAACGGGTATAAAAACCAGAAAGCAAACGCACAGCAACAACAAAACGCTGCGTGGCAAACACAAAGAGAGCAGGAGAGAGCCAGAGAGCACCAAGCACGAGAGAAAGAGAGAACAAACAAAGTAAATACAGTGGAGCAGGCAAATTAAATGTGTGCGTGCTTCTTGTTGTTGCCTTGTTTTCTGGCAGACTTACTATTGTTGCAAGAGCTGTGGTTTTGGCCCCAAAGCACAGTGGGCAAGAAAAGTAAATTATGAGATACAGTATCTAATACCAGCTTTGTGTATGCATAGTTCAATGAATCACTGAAATTATCATTATCTGAAAGAAATCTTTAGCTCTGTTTAATCAAATTAGGGATCTAATTATTGTTTATTAATTAATAACACTGCAGTCACCATAGAACGCTGATTAAAGCTATAATATAATTATTCGAAAATAATGCGTTATTAGCATTTACATCCCCACATCTTTCATTTGTAGAAGTTCTTACAAACTTCCCCGTTGGAGTGCGCCACCCCTGCTCTTATCCGTTCACGAAACCACAACAAACATTATCCAGCCCACATTAAATATACGCACATTATGGTACAGATCGATCATGTTGCATGCTTCAAGCGAACGAATGAAACCACCCTTATGGGCGTTCGTAATGACAACTCATTACTTGCATATCTGGAAATGTGAAACACGAAACACTTCAAACGTGACACCCGCATTCGACCGTTGGCCATTGAAAATACATTATTACGAGATTGATTGGCCTTCCCGCAAGGAACGATCAAATACCACCCCTGGCTGTTGACAATTTTCCAATTTCCAAGGCTGCGGCGATCTTTAATGATGAAGAATTCAACGAGTTCGACTGTCTGGTAACGCCAAAGTCAAAGCCCAAAGGAAAAAACAAAGGCAAACACAACTTCTTTTGCAACTCACGTGCCATAGAGCAAAGCCAAGCAAAAACAAAAAGTAAAAGCAAACAAAAAAAACAATCTATCTCTCTCTGTCTAGCTCTCTCGCGACATCGCTCTCTCCTGCTGTTAACAGCGCTGCGGGTGGTTAGACACTGTAAAAAGCATGTGTTCAATTTTAAACACATTTCAATAAAAACACATTTCAATAATAATAATAATAATTAATGGCTGAAGTTGATTCAAAGCCGGAATTGCTATGGCTTGACATTTAGCAAGCGCTGATAATGCGGCAGCAAGGCAAAACAAAGAAACGCCGTCTCGCAATCTTCTGCGGCATCCAGCCACTCTTATCAGCAAAACAAAAAGAAGGCAAGAGCTACACAACAACAACAACAATTTGTTTATTCAAATTACAAAATGTGAGCACAGCTGGAGCTAAAAACCTAAAGAAAGAAAAATAAAGGCCAGCCCCCAAGAAATCAAAACAAGCTCAGAACTTCACAAGAAGAAAGAGGGAATATCGGCGGGGAGTTATTGGGGATGGATCTGCCTTGAATGTTTATCATGAGAAATCGATGATTTTGCCAGACTTAAAAACACTGCCCACATATGTATAAATATTGAGTGAGAAATGCAGACGAACTGGTATAAGGGAAGTATTAAATAAACCTTGAGAAAAAAAATGTATGTGTTTTTGTGATCATTTATTTGAACCGAGTTTGGTCAACATATATTTTTCGCTTACTAGAGTTTGATACGCTTTAAAATAGTAAAGTTGAAAAACTTTATTTTCAAACTTTATTTTCAACTTTACTATCATAAACTCTTAATATGTATTTAAATATTTTGATCTACACTTAATGTTCTTTGTCACATTCTGTAAGCTTCCCTTACAATAACAATGGCGGTGACACATTTTCCACATATTACATCCAGAACTCTCCCACAATTCATATTGTGGCTGTCAGAGGATTAAATCTTCGCACATAAACAGAATCAGTTGGGCCAAAAACGCATCATGAATGATAAGTCAAATGAGTAAAAAATGAACAAGAAAAGGCCACAAAACGACCATTAGGGACACAGAGCTGGTGCCACTGCAGTGCTGAACGCTTTGGACGTATCTTTTGCTTACAACATTTACGACAGGAAGAAATCCATCAACACGATTCTTTTGGCCTAGGCCTGCCTTGGGGCTAAAAGACTTTCGACCAGAAAAAAATTCAAGAGATATAGAGAGAGAGAAAAACATGAAATAAAAGTTGCATTCAACACTCGCTTTCTTTGCGAGTCATGTTGTAATGGTCGCTGGAGGGCTACTGACGAATGGTCGGCCCTTTAGCATTACTTAAAACCTGCACTAGAAAAAAATGTATTCTATACAAAATTACTTGGGTGGATATTCAGTGAAAAAAATAATAATAATATGTATTATACATTATTTAACCTTTTTAAGTCAGCCAAACGTAGAACTAATTAGAATTTTTTGGTTGAAACCTATACATACGCCTCTACTAATACCAACTGTTTGACTTCATTCAATTTTAATGTCAAATTGCTTGATTTAAATGTTATAACATATATTAAATTATTATAATATATATTATTGTCCAAGACTAATTAAGTTATACACTCCCCTTGCTAAGATCTCAGTTGCTATTGAAAAAAAAAATTTAATTCTTAACGATTAACCTTAGCAAAAAACAGAAAGGTGCTAAACAGTTAAGCCCGATGAAGTGCTTTTTACCAGAAAGTTGCTTCTAAACAAAAAATTGTTTATTTAGTCTTTACTATCTATCAATTTACTATCTTATTTCTTTCGGTGGAATCGCCCTGAACCTCCTAAAACACATTTTACACTGTCACGGGAAATTGTTTGTTTAACATGCGCGGCGCGTTTAAAATTACATGATGAGCAGCGTTTATCAAAAAAACATAAAGTAATCAAAACAACCGAAAGCTGTGAGGAAGCAGTGGTGCAGCTGCATTGTCTGCGCAAGATTTCGCGGATCCTACGCAACTTTATGCCTCCACTTTATTTTTTCTTGATTACAAGTATATTTAGTTGGCAGTCTGAGTTCCTCGTCGGGGTCTTGATTCAATCGAACGAACGGCGAGACAACGACCCCCTTCGGACCCCTCAGCAGCCCCTTGCAGACCCACACCCATGGGCAATCATTGGCGCTGAGCCCCCAGTCTTGTCTGGCGACCTATGCTGATTTCTCGGAAAGACATTATGATATTTCTTGCGGTCACTCGATGATGAGTTGCCGTTGTCTCATGGGTTCTTGAAAAAAAGAAAATAATTTCTGGCTTCTGTGCATTTTTTTTACGTCCTCCACCCTCTCACAATTAATGGCAGTCGTCGGGCTGATTACTTAATTGAAGCGATCTGAAAAATAATTATAATTTGACCAGACTGAACTGCAGTTGTAAATCTTTTTTGGTGGGAACCCACCTTTCGGGTGGTAGAAGTTCTTTTTACTAAGAAACTTAACTGCAAATATATCAAGTTAATACTTTTAAGGTATATAAATAATCAACGAGAAGTAAAAAACTGTTTTAATATACTTTGGGTATTGGTATTTTATGAATAGTAATTATTAATTATTATTATCCTATATGACAACAATGCATTATTTATTTCCTACAACAAAGATTCCTTTTCGATGTGTCAGTCCAAGACAGTCGTACTTAAATGGTATAATTAAAGCTCATTACGGTCAGCAAATGAGGAGGAATACTATGCCAAAGGAGTACGTCCCAGACTGAGTTCCACTTCCTTGACTCTGCCTCCATAAATATCCGAGTCGGCGGAGGCAGTGGACGTAAATCTTCATTTAGTCTGGATTGTTCCGAACTTTCCCTTTTCCCCGGCCTTTTTCCGACTCCCCCAAGTCAAAAGTTACGCCCTGTGTGGATAGTTGCTTGAGCCAAGCCACACCGCAAATGTTGACAATTAATCACAATGATGCGGGTATGGGAATGAGTGCATACAACCCATACAGTGCGTTGCAAACCGATAAAACTGATTTAATTGAGAGAATATTAATTGGAAAGCCATTTCAGAAAACCCATTCTGGGTCAGGATAATTCAACTTAAATTAACATTTCATTACCTCCCAAGAAGAAGAATTCGCTGAATTCCCATCGGTTCGCTGTGAAACGCACTGTACATGTAGGGTCCAGTCCATAATTACAAGTTTGGAGTGGCTGATACTTATACACTTCCACTGCCCCTGCCCATTTCCAAATCCCCCATCAGATCTCATTTCGCCTTTTTCTCTGACACACCCGAGCTCAGTGCGCACTTGAAGACTTGAACTTAATCGGCTCTGAAAGACGAGATAAGACTGGCAGTTCCCCGCCGACTCTCCGCCTGGTACTCATTATCAAGTAACGGTTAATGCACGCATAAATGAATTATTTTACAGGCAATCAACGACGAATCAGATTCGAAACTCGAACGCCAACAGAATGTTAATTACCAGATCCAGAACCAAAACAGAAATAGACATGGAAATAGAAAGAGTGGCTCCGCGAAGAAATGTGTTGGTTATGTAAACTACAGATCAAAGTGCAGGCGATAAGATTCCCCACTACACTCTCCCATTTTCGATTCTCCAGTCTCTGTGCTTTATTTTTCAGAAAGAATCTCAAGTACCGAAAACTGGTTTGGCCGGTAGTTCATGACAGCGACGCATCAAACACCCAGACTTGGGTCAAAGTCTCAGCAATGGAAATTAGTCAAATAAATCAAAGAGGGAAAATGGTATTTAGAATGAAATATGGGAAAGTTCTCTGGGGTGAGTGTGAGGTCATCGCTCAAATTCGGTGGGAAATCTTGCAAGTGCTTTATAAGAATTTCCTTTATGTTGGAACTCAACTTGAGCCGTCTCTGACAATCATAAACTCATTCAACTTTGACTGAAACTGCTGTCAATTAAAATGCAACAAGTAATTTGATACGAAATTGATTGAAATACAATAAAATGATTTCAACCCCCTTAAAAGCCTCTGGTGAAAGAGATCGTTCTGTGTAAATGTTTTTCAATGTTCTAAAGCTTTTCAGAACGAACATTTAGAGATAAAAGGTTATCTAAGATCTGAGATATATACATTTTTCTCAATCGATAATTTGTATTACCATTTAACCAATTTAAAGCGAAGAACTTGGAAAATGAATCTAGTTTCTTACAAAAACTTAACCTGTTTACATTTTTGGTCCTTCGAACCGGATAACCTTGTGCGTAGTTTTAAGCACCTTTCTTTTCTTTTATATATAAAGAAAATAAAAATATATACACACTAACTGTTAGTCAAATGTTTGCGCATTTTTCATGGGCGTTTTATCCTTCGAAATGCTTCTGATCTTGACTATTTCAAATATAAATATACACATGTATCAATGCAAAATAGTCTTTACCACTTGACCTACTCTCCGGGCAATTGGCGTAATTAAAACCTTCAAATAGAGGTCTCCGCACTGCCGTAGTTTACAGTCCAGAAGGCACGAACAACGAGACCCAGACCCAGACATAGACCTTACACAATCGCCGGGGAGATCAGCCAAGCGATCCCCAGCTCCGACCCACATACCATTAAAAGGCCGAAAATATGAAAATAGGGAAATTACTACATTTTCTCGGTACGAACGCCATAATCGCACAATAAGTGAAAATTTTCATTTGTCTGTAGTGGATTTTTTGCGTCACTCAAAGGTCGCTTTCTGAACAACCTAATGGGTTAATTACGGCCCAAGGGTTGCCTTTGGCAAAGGTTTTAGCTTGCAACCTCGGTTGGTATGTAGTTTTATTTGCCTTTCTGCCGGCTGAAAGCTAAATAGAACGCATCATAAAGTATTCCCACTTTCAGCTTGCATTCTTTTGCTCCAGAACAGCGTGAAATTTGCCTAAAAGAGCACAGAGACCTCTACACCCACGGTTCGTTCACTCAACAACTTTGAAACTATAAAATGCACGCGTTGCAGTTCACAAAAATAAAAGATTTTGTACAAGCCAGTGGATTGCAAACAGCGAAAGCAAAATCGTTTTTAAGGCACGCACTCGTCCGAGCCAGATGGTTTGTTTTTCGACAGGCAGGAAAAGTGTGAAAATAGGACTAGCTATTATGATATAAGCAACGCTGGAGGAGTGGGAAAAAGGCTAAATAAACACCAAATACAAATTTACATTTATGTTTGAATATAATCCTTCTCTTTATAAATTATTAAGTTAGTAATTCTAAAAATATTTCTGTCTTGCTCTTGCTATATATAGTATATATAGTTTTTCAATAAATATATGTGGTCTTTTGAAATAAAGTGAAACAAAAACTAGATGTTGTTTCTCTTTTTGGTTATCATAAATATTTATGATATATATCACGCAGAGAAAAATACACCAATATATCGACTACAACTTTGGCCTGGAAGTAAAATCTTATAAGAAAGCTACAGTTGAGTTAGCTCGAATGTGAAATATCTAGTACCCTTAACTTTGAGCATTAAATATAAAGACAAATTCGTTGTTTAGTTAAACTTTCAGCATATATTCTGTAGTGATTCTTTTCCAGAATAAGGAGTATCGGAGATGCCTCGGTTGGCACTGAGTTATAATACCCTGTATTCCATGGGTGTCGGGTATAAAAATATTCCTCTGATTTAGGTCCGATAGGGGAAAGAGGAGGCTGGCAAGAAATTCCAAATCCAAGCCAAATGTTGACCCATTTAATTTATGCGCATTTTTCGAGTCTTGTATATCAATTGCTGAATTGGAAATTTAAATGTGAATTTCACTCCAGGCATTTCGCAAAACCCAACGACTCGGAGAAAATTCTTGCAAAATATATTTACAAGTTTATCCACACACTCAGATGTGTTTGCCCGGGGCAGCCTTGAAATCCAAACTCAAACTGACCCGATCCCTCCTACTAATGTGTACCCATTAATTCGTATGCTCCCTCTCTCTTGGGGGCGGGACGGCGGAATTAATGAGTTGCTACTGATGCACCATCAGTGGCACAGCTCACACGATATCCATCTTACGCCTTTCGGCTTAGCTCCCTGTTTTCTGTCCCTCGGCGTCTGCAAATGTCAGACACTCAATCACGTACGGATTTCCAGGATGCGACAGACTAAATGTAGGCAAATTGAAGACCAGACCAACAGGACAAGGCCATGCTGTGTCTTCCTTTGAGCTCTTGTCAGTGGCAGGCTCCTGAGAAATGTGCCAAGATAGGCCAAGCAGCCAATGATTGATGTCGGCGGATCCGATATAAGTAAAGATTAAAGCTGAAAGCACCATTCTATAATCTCTGAAGATATTTTTAATCCCTTCTGTTTGTGTAATTAGACTTCTGCCTCTCGGTTCCCGGTTCATATTTTTTCATTTTTAATTTTAATTTAATTTACTGAAGTGGACAATAATTTTTCGGGGAATTTCATTTAACGGCCTCTTAATTAAATCACTTCTGGTCAACCAAATGAAAAGTAATTCTTGGAATGCATTATACACCTGACAAATTGTGAAAGAGAAATACTCAGAACACAAATATATCTGCCAAATAAAATCCCGATGAGACTTTCTTTTGTTTACTTAATATTATACGGAAACCGCTTTCTGATGAAAATAGCCAACGGAAAATGCCTCTGTATAGATATTTTTGGCATTATATATTTCACATTACTCAATTATTTTGGACGAGAGCGAGAACAAAGCACAAGGAAATGGGAAAGCTACGGGAAGGTCAGCAACCCGAACCCGGGACGGGATTTCGCTTTAGCCTATTAATCAACTAGTGGCAGACTGTCACAGTGTCCAGACAGGCGCGGCTCACATTATGAATCGACGGCTTTGTGAGCAATTTGATGTATATTATACATATATGTTTCTATCCAGCTCCCATGAGGTCTCGAGAGTCACGCAAAAGTTGTGTCCAACCCCGGAGTCATTGAACGGCCAAGGCGGAAATGCAGAGAGTCCGGTAGAAAAAAAAAATAAAAACGGAAGTCTTATTGTAAAGGATAGCTGGTAAATGTATCCGTATCTTATGAACAGATTGCATGCTGCGAAAAATTCCCTCTCCAGGAGTGAAAAATGGGGATTGGCGATCGGGTGAAGGCGCCACAAGCCTTGCGTGTTTCATTTTCACAGCCAAATTAAATTATTAAAGAGGCTGGATGGGGGAATGAAGAAATGTTTAATCGATCTTCACGCACCGAAGCAGAAATACTCTCTCTCTTATGAGTAATGCAAACCCCCAATTATGATATGTGTTTTATTTGTACATCATTATAAAAGGTGAATAGTTTTAAGTACAGGGATTACTTTTGATGTTACAAAAACATTTGATTTTAATTAGTATTAAATAAAACAAAACTTCATCTTCAAGCTGTGTTTAAATTTAAATAAACAAGATTTTAAGTTAAATTCTTAGAACTATACATTTATAAAAAATATAAATATAGTTAGTTCGCTTTTCAAGTGGGAACTACCCCGCATTTAGTCATCGTAACTAACTGTAATTAACTAACGTTGTCCGGCTGCCGAAAAATGATTGTTAAGCCTAAAATTGCCCAAGCCGCGTTTACAAAAGTTATTAGAGTGCGTCAATATCATATGCTTAGCCCTCGTTGCCCAAAAGTGATCATTGACCGTCACGCCTGATGCCCGAAAACGCTTTCCAAAATCGTGTGCCGCTCGTTGAGTGGGCGGCAAAGGCGCGGGCGGAGGCGGAGGGACATAGACAGGGACAAAGACTCAGACTGAGATTTAGCCATTAAAGATTTGCATTTCTATTGGCATAACTAAACTGCGATACACGTTACACGGATACACGAAACGGACACAAAATAGTGCCGCAATGGGAGAGCGCCATGGAAAATTGAATTATAATAAAAAAAGAGGCAAGAGCGCCGGCGAAATTTGCCGCAATGTGAATAAACTTTTGCTTTGAATTGGAGGCGGAACGGCGGCACATGGGGCGTATGAGTGACGATGCTGGCAGATTCGGATTCGGAGAGCGTGTGTGTGTCGGTGTGTTTAGATTAAAACTAATTGATTGAGGCACCCGGGAAGGGGGGAACATGCTTCCCAATGGTTGCCATGTGCGGATTTATAGCCACGCTAATAGTTCACACACAAATTATATCGGCGATTTCAGTGCGACGCCTCGGTGTGAAGTGTAACAGATTAAGATAAATTACAAAATCACTTTGGGCCAGGGCAATGTTTCGTGAGGGTTCATTTTCTGGTGTCAGATAATTAAGATTTGATTATGGCACTAGCTTAACCGACTACAGAAGTTTACTTTAGAGATAACGTCATAATTATTAAGCTGTCAACCTATCAACACTCTAAATAAATACGTTTTGGGGTGAAAACACAATTTCTACGGTTGCCACAATATTATAAAGTCGAATTGCTTACGGCTTTTGATAATGTTTTTTGATGTGTCGAAGTTCTTCGAAGTTCTAGTTAACCATCATCATAATAATAACAAGATTCTGTTGGCTACATTTCTTCTTTAAATTGTTAAGTTAAACGCTAAATTGCCTAATGCTCAGCCTACCAGCTATCAACAGTCGCTTTTGGCCAAAGGCAGCCCAGGAAGTTAGACCGAATACAAGAATAAACAAAATACGTACGTATACAGAATGTCCGTGAACATAATATATCACTTTCTCCCGTTTCTAAATAAAAAAAGGTTCTATATATATATATGTATGTATAAAAGAACCAAGAAACAGCGAAAAGCGGGAGTAAGGACCTGGCAAAAAGCCTACGTCAACAGCATCCAGACTACGCACCCCAAAGTCCTGGCAGACAGCTGTATGAGTCATCATCTCTTTTCGCCCCGACACAGGATACAGCATCCAGACAAGTCAGCGCTCCGCTTTTTCTCGGTACAACGTTTTAGCCTAATTAAACGGAAACTTGGCAACACTTTCAGCTTCTACAGAAAAAAGCTGGAAATGCTGAAATCATTTCTATGTTTTGGCCAGAACCTCCACTGCGTTTCCCCATTTCGGTTTCTGATGCCTTTCGACCCTCTCGCTTTTCCGGTGTCCATCTCTTTCCGTTTGTCTGAGGAGCCCATTTTGGCATCCTCTGTTGAATGTAGCCTTTTAATTTTATCGATTTGTATCTACCACAATGTTGTTCCCACCACCGACCATGAGGAGTCCGTTTTGGCTGCTTTTTTGACTATGAGTTGGGTGAGGTTTGGAAATGGCTGGGAGCTGGGGGTGGGGGTGGGTCGATTACGACTGTTGGACCATGCAATGTGCTTTTTATTGGCCATGGGCAGCCTTGAGTACGCAGAAGAACCTGCCACCATTTCAATACCTTATTTGAAAAGAATAAGTGTTAGACGGACATTTTGTTAATTTATTCTCCTTTTAAAACTTAAATTTTGGTAAGCTAATTAAAAAGAGAAAATACTCTTCTTGCTGTTCTAAATAACTTAAATTAACAAAACTAATTAGGATCTCAGCGTGTCTTTATGACCTTTAACGGACTCTTAAATAATTAATCAGCGCAAGGAGTACAAATCTCGGATGGTCAGCTGGCGGAACTATTGCCCACCGAGTAGGACTCTTAGCTGCCGTTTCTGATGTACACACCAGGACACTCTCGGGGGAGGCATGAATACCCCCGGCATGCGATGGCTGTGCAGCTATCTCGCTCCAATGGCCTCGCCAAATGTTGAGTTCAAGGAGACGTCATGGATGAAGTTGTCCTGCCAGCAGCCGCAGAGCCGCAGCATCCACAGCTGTTGGCCAGAGCCGAAGGACACTCAGTGCATATGCGCAATATGGCTGAGAGGACAGGGACAGCCTCTCTCTCGCATTGCACTTTCGACGCTCAACAGTTATGCAATGTTAGCAACATTTTTTGACTATCACCAGCCAAGTCTGTAGATGACATTAACATTCCTCACTCACTGCTACCATCGATGACGTCAAATCTGTACCCAATGGGGAGTCTTATACACCAGAGTTGAGTTTCTGTCGCCGACATTTACTCAACACTGTGACGTCAATGTGTCAGATTAGAAACTCCATTTTCCAGAAGCTTACAGCTTGGTCCAGCGATTATTTGGATTATTAGGGATTTTTGTTAACAGCTTCCTATGTATCTATGTAAGGTTTTAAGAGCTATTGCTTATAACAAGAGAAGCAAAAACACCAATTTTATCCTTAGAAACTGTTTCGTTTATTTTAAATAAATGAAAAAATATGTTAAATTTACAAAGCAAAACTTTATTTTAACTCGATTTCTGTGAAAGTTTTTGCAAAAGCGAAGGTATCAATATCGTGCCTGGGTTCTGGGCAGAATTAAGTGAAATGGCACAAAACTTACTGTGAAAACGATATTCGAAGGATCAACTTTCCAATTATTATTAAGCAAACATGTGTGTACAATCTGGATCTGATTGCTATTAGAGCAGGTTTGACTATAGCTACTTATTACTACACAGGAAATATATTTTTCCCAGAATATTCCTGCCTTTCTTATATACATATTTATTTAACATTTTATGGTGTCTAATGAATGAAAAAGTATCAGTTTTCAAATTCTTATTAACCGCTGCTTGTATACAATCCGAGTACTGAATGTTTTCATTAGTTTATTGATATTGTTAGTAAAAACAAATCATAATTCGACGCCCAGAATTACAGCTTTCTTTATTTATTTTAAATAGTAATGTGTATAATGAACGACATGAAATGATAGCAACACGAGAGTTTTGTTAGATATTCAATTCAACCTTAGTTAAAACATTTACTACATCAATACATTACAGTTTTCACTTTCCGCCAAGCGAAGCAGAGAAATAAATAAATTCATTTTTCACCTTGGCTAATATAAAGGAAAATTGATTTTCCCAAAAGAGGAAGCCGATGAGGCAAGCGCAATTTGAAATCAGTTATTGAGTTGCCACTCTTGATCTCGTTGAGATATACCCACAACAACAATGAGTTCACTCATTGACTGACAATAACAACAACCAGCAGCAGCTCAACAGCAACAAAAACAACAACTAGAGATAATAACAATAACAAAAGGCGGCAATTGTAAACAAAACGCACGCGCCAACGCCAGCAAAAAGAGAGGTACGAGAAAATTCAATTTTCGCTTCTGCTTCTCGCAGATGAAAACGTAAAATTTCACTGACGTTGCCTCATATGGAAAATTTCACTTGCACGCTTGAAAAAGTGCAGTCTGGTCGCTGGCGAGGTGGCGGGTGGGCAGTGCTGTTCCCACAGCTGCTGCTACCGTTGAGTGCCGTAATCAGAGACTCTCGTGGGCGGGGAAGGTTGGGGCACGGCGCAGATTCGACTGCAGTGCGTTTTGTTTATTGCTGTCTCTGGCTGGTTTTAATGCACTCGCAGAAATAAGTCATATCTCTATTTGGAGTTATTATAATTCAAAATTTGATCAGAGGTTTTTGGAACAGTTAAGCACTAACATCAGAATCAGAAGATATGTTAATTTAGACAGACCAGCATTTGTGTGAGTAGTGGCTAGATATAAGCTAATATTTCTGTCTTATTGCATTAAACTGCCTTTTGGCTCTAAAAAAAATTATAAATTTAGCAACCAAATCACAATTTTACCTCACTGAAGAATTCTTACATTCTTTGCATATTCTACGTGTGCCGGCAGAGGTCAAGCAGAGAAATTTGTTTACTTGTCTGTCAGTTTTTTAAACTAGTTTCTTGTTTCGAAACTATTTGCTTGAAATTTTTGCCTTAATATATAAGCCAGAATCATAGGTCAGGACCACTTTATTTTCAAGCTAATATAGGATAAAGGAGCGATACATTTTTGTTAATTTCAAGAGAAGTCATCTAAATGTTGTTAACTGTAATACGTTTGTGAAATCTAAATGTATATATTTTTATAGATTTAAGTTAATAAATTTACATTAACTACTACAACTAGATTGACATTACAGTTCCTTTTAAATCCTAAATTATTATTTATTTTTGGTGCTATTAAAGTCAATTTAATTGTTCTCAGTGCATCTGACTCTTCTGCTTGCGTTTTGGCACTTTCACTCTCTGACACCCCCCAGTCTTTAGTTCGGTTCGTTTAGTTTCGTTTAAATATTACGTTGCTTTTTTGGGTTCGTCTTTTTTTTTTGTTGGGTTGTCAGATAAGCGCAATTCCGAAGTCGGTTTTATTTTAGCTTGGTGTTCGTTCCGTTTTCTTGTTATTGTAAACATAAACAAGAAATGCAAGCAACACATGGAAATAGAGTCGAATTTGGAGTTGTTTTTGGGGTAGAGTTTAGTCAGAGACTAGTCGAATCGGTTGCATAGTGGCCAAGGTTCACGCCTCGCATTAATGAAAAAGTTGGACGGAAATATGGCTTCAGGGGAAGATGTGGGCGACTGGGGCTTGCATATTGGTTTGCATATCTTGGTTATGTAAGGATTAATCAAAGCATTGAGTGATGCTGAAATGAGGTTCAAACTGACTGTGAGATATCTTATCAGATCTTGATTAACAAAATACCAAATTACTGGGTTAAGGTTAAAAGTTATTGAAGTTA
>JAEIIH010008432.1:0-13515 GCA_018904745.1 Drosophila orosa
CGGTAGTAAAAAATTAAAAGAAAATGATTAAATTTTAAAACAAAACTAATTATAAACCAGATAAATTATTAAAATAAAGAAGAAACAGAAAATGTGTCTAAATGCTAAACAATGAATAAAATATTGGCATTCTCATAACTCAAATTACCAAAAAAAAGTACAATAAAAATATAAATTGTGCCAATTATGTATTAATAAAATATACTTTTCGTCCCCAATAACAAAAAACTCAAAATATAAATACCACTCCTAAATAAGTGAATAAAAATAATACAAAACAGTGAAATTAAAGAATATTATTATTAAACTTTAAAGACAACATAAAACCTTTTGTTATAATAAAATTGTTAATCACACATCCACATAAATTTGCAATAACAAATCTGTTTTTCTCTCCAGCTGTTTAATAATCACAAAAACTGCCATGGCCAATGTGTAACAAAGAAAGCTATTAGTGAAATAATTAATTTCAACGAAAAGTAAACCAAATTAAATTTAACGACAATCGCAAAGATATAAGAAAACGATGCACAAATGAAGCTGCAACGACATAAAACGAACTGCCAACAAAACATAAAGAAAGAAGCTCAAGGAAAATCAAGGAAATCAAAACACCAATGGGCCGCCATATGTTCATGGGGGATTGTCCTCGTCCTCCTATCCCTCATTTCCCTGACACACTTGGCGCAGGCCCAGGAAAATCCAAATCCACCAAAACAAACCGACTTGGAGGTGGAGTTTCTGCCGGATAATGATATCGAGTTCGCCAGTCTCGATGGCGCCACCCAGCTCCTGCCAGCGACGAGGCATTCCGACGTCACCGCGGCGCCAACGACTTCCTCTCCCCCGGCCATGACGTCAGTCCTGTCCTACACAGAACTGCAAGGTGGGGAAATCCTCAGCGAGCGTATCCTGCGGCTCAGCGAGAGTCCGTACTTGGCCCGCGAGGACTTGGAGGTGTTGCGCGGCGCCAAGTTGACCATCGAGCCGGGTGTCACCATCGAGTTTGCCCCCACAAAGGGGCTGAAAATCAGCGGCGTCCTGCAGGCGGTGGTAAGTTGAGAGAAAATTATGGGGAAAATGGGGTATGAAGTACTAAGCGAAAATTCATTATAGGGAAACTTGAGTAGAATTTACTGGGTCGGAAATTTGAGGTTTTATTAGTGCAATCAAGAAGGGTGGCAGGAAATTGCTTTAAGAGGAAGTTTAGTAATGAAATTAAGTATTTAAATATGAATCCTAATGGCTGATTTTATTACTGCGATGGGAAAGGGCTAGAAACATATAACTACAAATTCAAGAAGTAAATTTAATTGTTTTAGAACTGCAAATATTATAAACTTTATATTGAATTTCATTTATTTGTTATTCTTTATGGAACAAATATTTTACTTTGCCTAGTATAATTTATTTCAAAACAAAGAAACGCCTCTTAAAATAAATGTTTAGTTAATTCTAGTTTGCTTAAAGTTTTCCTAATGTTTACCCTTGGAAATAAACCTTAAAATTATACAAATTAGCTAATTAAATATACATTTTAAAATACATTAAAACTACATTTAAATACACTTTAATTTGTCATGTATTAAAGATATAAAACCTTGTGAAATTTTCGCATTTTCCACCATATACACCTGTTGTAGGCATTGGTTTTTGGCGAATGATTAAGCGGCACCTGTTGCTATCAGCCACTAAGAGTCCATTATGAGTAACCTCAATGATAGATAAGCCTCATACCAAGGGTTTCATATACTGGGGTGTTCTCTCATTGTTGACTTTTACGGACGCGATAAGATTGTGATTGTGTGATTTAGACATCAGGTTTGGTTAAGGGGGAGATATGTATACACAGAAAATAATGTACTTGAAAGCTTTTTATATCAAAATAACAGAGATGATACTATATACAGAAAATAAAAGTACAGCATTGGAAATATCTATAAATAAATACAAAACTGAATTAAAAATAATACCAATAGAAATTTTTTAAAACTAAGCTTCTGTCTTTCTCGCTTCCTATATCAATATTTGCCTGCAATGTACAAGCAAAAAAGATACAACCGGTTTATATTTCCCGTTTAGCAGCGAAGGAGAGAAATGTTTGCCAACAATATAACATTTAAAACAATTAATTAAAATGTATAATACATATTCCTTTATAAGATCAAAATACTTCAATTTAATATCCCAATTTTTGCCTTGATCGTTACAATATTCCTCCCAGTGTTGTGACAAACCAGAGCACTGCTCCGTATTCCAAATGGAGGACAGGGCGTGCTCGTATCCGATATATAGTGGTAGGTTAGGGCCTCTGGGCATGCGCAATCTTGTGACCTGTCACAAATTGGGTCAGCCAAGTTCAGTTCAGAGACTTCCTTTCAATTATCGGCATCAAAGAGCAATGTTTGCATGTTCCGGACTGTAGTTCTTGCGGAGTAAAGTCACTTAATCAGCGGGTTCAAGGGGTCAGCGTGGGTTAATTAGATTTAAGTGAATGTCGGGAGAGCGCATAATTGAAAGGGAAATGTATGATTAAATTGGCTTTTTGTCAAGCGCTTAAGCTTAATTCTTAGCCCTCAATAATTATGTTTTCACACTTCTGTTATTTTTTTTGGGAATATGCAAAATATCTATTAGTCATGGGTTTTCGTGGGTTAAGAGTTCAGCATAGCCACAAGCGTTAATTAAATAAAAGTTCTGTTGTCGCTGTGGGCGAAGATCTCTCCTATTTGGGTGGCTGATCTTCGAGGCAAACATAGGTGTTAATTGGTGCCCCAAATTGTCTGGAAATTACTATATATATATATATGTGTAGTTTTTCATGTCGATTTTCATTGGCAAGCGAAGGTTAAAGAAGCGAGAAGAGATCATAATTGAAAACGAAAATAATTGCATGCTACGTGAGAGAGTCAAAGTGAAAATATGTGTGAAAGAAAGAAAATGCAGTAGACATGTCTAATTGAAAAATGAATAATAACTGGGAAATATTTTCACTGTTAAGTGGTTTTTATGAAGATAATTAAATAATTAATTATATAGAAAAGATAAGTATAATAAATAAACTATAAAAGCGGAAAATAAAATGTTCTAAACCCTTTCTTTCTCATTTACTTTCAGGGCACTCCCACCTCACGTATAGTGCTCAAATCCCAGAGTAATACTGCCAACTATAAACTAGAACTACCCGATGACCAGGAGAAGGGTATACGACTTGTGGATGGACCCACGCCCGTCGAGGGAAGACTCCAGCTTTTCCACAAAGGAGCCTGGCGTTCGGTCTGCTCCAATTCCAGAAAGTGAGTTTAAAAAATCTTGTAAAATATTATTTAAATATTAAATAAATATATTTCTTTCCCCCCAACAGTTGGACATTGCTAGACTATGGCGTGGCCTGCAAGCAACTGGGCTACCGCGGAGGCAGATTCTGGAATTGGGTGGAAAGGACACCTGGATATTATCCCAGACTCCTGTACGAGCAGCCCAAATGTCGCGGTGGGGAAAATAATCTCCAGAACTGCGCTTGGACGTCCAGACAAATGGGTGCCGGCGCCTGTGATTATCACAACGATTTGGGAATCCAGTGTCTGCCTGTTCACTCAGAGCCCCTGGGTCACTGGCGTGGCATCTACTTCGATAATGCCCCCTCCACCAAGGCTTTGGGGAGGGACAACACCGTGTATGCCGCTCAATCGGAGTCTCGTCTGAAATATGTAGACATCATACGAGCAGGAAATGGTGCTGGCTTTACTGCCAAGTCGGCAGTGGAAGTCCAGGGATTACCTCCCCAGATGGAGCACGTGGTGATCAGTCACTCAGCCTACACGGGCTTCAATAGCACCCTGCCCTGGGCGGGATTCCAGCTGCAGAATGTCACGGTGATGAAGAGCAATGGCATTGGTGTATTTGTGAACTCCAGCCAGGGTTTGGTCCAGTTGGATGGCTGCTCCATTGTGGACAATGCCGGTGATGGCGTCAAGTATGTGGGCCATGATCTCAGGGGAACGGAGAGGAAGGATCGTGCCAGTATCTACGACTTTTGCACTCTGCCCACGACATCGGGACAAACGTATCCCATTTCTTTGTCTTTTACCCAAAAGTACTATTCCGGATCGGCCAAGGAGTGCGGCAAGTACTTCTTCACGAGACCCGGTTACTTGCTGACCCTGCACTTTGAACACTTTTTCCTCATGCAAAACGAAACGGTCAGCGTGGAGGTCTACGATGGTGCCTCCACCAATGATCGTTTGCTGTTCGAATGGAAGGCCAGGAACTTTACGAGACCGCAGAGTGTGACCTCAACCAGGGACAAGATGTTTGTGAGGATCAGGGCGGACGCCAGGCAAGAGATGAATGGTTACTTTCGCATGACATCGGGTGACTCGGTGGCCTATGATCTCAGGGTGGCCCAGTCCACCGTAGAGGATAATGGTGGTCGTGGTGTGGCCATAGACAACATACGATCCAAGCTACATGTCCACGGAAGCTCAGTGTCTGGCAACGGGCATGTGGCCGGTGTGCATGTGACCAGTGGCGCCGGAGATGTCAACATAACGAGCTCTAATATCAGCTTTAATAATGGCGCTGGTGTTAATATAACTTATTACGGAGGAAACCGTAACATCTCCAGGTCAGCGGTGAATGCCAACAAGGGATATGGTGTGGCCACCTGGCTAAATCACACCACAGACATCAACAGAGTGGAGTATATACCCTTCAATCAGACCAGCGTGGTGGAGTACTCGCAGATTGGTGGAAATCTAGAGACTGGCATTTTTCATGGCAACTTTTGTCGTCCCATTTGGGTGAACATCACTGGGAATAGCTTCAATGGCAGCCAACAGAATGATGTCTTCATTGAGTCCTGCTACCAGGCCACGGCCAATGGCCAACCGAATATGCAACTCCAGCTGGGGCACAACCAGTTCAAGTACTCGCAGGCCAACTCCATTAACCTAAGTCCCGCTTTGAATCTGGTGGGCAAAATAGAGTACAACATGTTTCGATATGGTTCCTATGGCTGCCTGTTTGTGAATAATGATTACATATATCCGGAGTTTAACTACTTTCCTGTGAAACTACTCATACAAAGCAATTACTTTATGCGGAACAGTGGTGTCCATGTGGTTTCCCTGGGTCTCTCACCCTACAGTCGCTCTGAAGTTCAGTATATATTGTTTACCCGGAACTTTGTGCGGGGTAACAACATCACCGAAGCCTTTGGACCTCTTATAGCTGGTTCCGAGGGTAGTGATGGTGCCGGCAGACTTAATCCTCGCTCACGAGTGGCTGCTCCCGTGGTTATTGGCTCCAGTAATATCGATGTCTTCCGGAATATCCTGCACAATCTGGACTCCATGTACGAGATTGGGTCACAGCTCACGGATCAGAGTCAAATCATAAATGCCACCTGCAATTGGTTGGGTCACACCGACGAGAGTAAGATATACGCCCGGCTCTTTCATCGCAACGATCGCTATAATCTGGCCAAGATCAACTATATTCCCTACTTGCTGCACAGCTCGAATCCGGGCTCCACTGCCATGATTACTGTATCCACTGTGGTTCCTCGCTTCTTCCACGAGGGCAGTGATGTCATTGGTGGCGAAGTTGATGGTCAGGACATGGTTCCTGCGGGCACCTACACGGTCACCAAGGATATCAACATTCGACCCGGTGGCAAGTTAATCCTTTCACCTGGCACCATCCTCAAGTTCGAGCCAAGTGTGGGAATGATGGTTGCGGGTAAGCTGGAAGCCCGAGGACGACGACCCGACGACATACTCTTCACCCTCAAGAGGGAAACCATTATTGGTGAGCACAACGACACGGAGACCATTGATTTGGATAGTGAAACGGAGGCTGTGGATATGGAAACGGAGGTGATACCCGCGGATGGAGTGCCCAGGGTGCCAGTTCGATTGGTGGGCGGTGCCGGTGCCAATGAGGGACGCCTTCAGGTGTATCTCAAAGGACGTTGGGGCACCGTCTGTGACTATGGCTGGAATGTCTTGAATGCCGCCTTGGTGTGCCACCAACTGGGCTACTCCCTGAATCCCGATGATTGGCGTTTGCTGCGCTCTCAACTGCCCAATGCCGGCACCTCGGAGGATATTCTAATGGCCAGCGTTCGCTGTACCCTGCAGGATCGTGATGTGACCAAGTGCAGGGCCGAGTATGAGTTCGAGAATACCTGCAGCCACGAGAACGATGTGGGTCTGCGGTGCTATGAAGGTGCCTGGGCTGGCATACGCTTCAGCATGCTCGCCGAGAGAGCTGATCTGCAGTATGTGACCGTGGAGAAGGCCGGACTCTTTGACTACACCACCAATGCCTTTAAGCCCGCCGTTCAAATGGATCATGCCCGGCACAACCTGGAGAACGTGAGGGTGGTGAACAATCTACAAGATGGTCTGGGCATTGTCTACTCCGATCTGTATGCCGGCAAGTCGGTGAACAACATCAAGAACTCCGAGTTCTCTGGCAATCGTGGCAGTGGCATTAGCTTGAAGCAACTCGATTTCCGGATCTCGGGTTCCATCATCAAGGACAACAAGGGCAGTGGCATTACCCATGATGCCGTGATAGCTGCTTTGGATCAAAAGGAAATCGGTGGATGGTTCAACATGGCGAGGGACTTCAATGCCTATGACACAGACTATGATCCGTATGTGCTGCCCCATGAGATCAGTAACATTGATCTGGGAACCTTTGAACACAAGTACATTCGGACTGAAGAGCTTCTCGGACAGAATATCAACCGAAAAATAGTGGTTCAGTGTCCAGCTGGCTATGTCATAGGCATACAGCTCCTGAATCCCATTCACAATCTCTCCTCGGAGAGCATCAGCATCCTGAATGCTCGAACGGAGAACATCAGGAGTGATCTCTGGCAAGTGAAGAGGGATTTGAATGTCTTTCCTGTGACCAGCAGTAGCTATGGCATTATTATTTACTACGAAAGCGGCTTGCATGCTCTCGGTGGAGCTGTCCTGATGCTAAGTACAGTCACAGCGCCCGTTCAAAACATCCGGAATCGCATTGTCAGTGGTCCGGTGCCTACTCTAACGATTCGATCAACGAAAATTCAGAAAAATCTAAGAGGTATTACGGGCATTTACTACAATCGCTATATAGGTGATAATGGAGAGTATTATCTGCGAAAGGCCAACGAATCGATCAAGTTAATCAACTCCGAATTGAGCTTTAACGAACGAGAAGCTATTCTAATAAGATCACCCTTCTGGGATGTCATCTCTAGCAATATTTCCGAAGTTACCCTTCATGTGAATAGTTCTCTGATCTCGCAGAATGGTTTTGGCATACGACAAATGTCCAAGGATCTGCGATCGTCCAATAACTTGTTCCATTATGCGATTCAGGATACGACAGTGGAGCAGAACACCCATGGGGGTTTTCAGGTACGGAAAATATACCATTATTGATCCTAAATGAAACACCTTCTTATATAAATTTATATTTAATTTCAGGTCTCCCTCCCTTATGTCTGGCAATACAACGAAAACTTCACCCATTCGATATACTTCGGCAACAGCACTTGGCAACGAAATCGCGACTTCCGCATCTCGGTCCATGGACACTACACGGTCTTCAATATAACCTCCAATGTTTTCCGGGAGAACAATTGTCCGGGAGCTCTCATTCTACTCGATGGCATGGAGAAGCGTCTGCGCTTTGATAACAATCGCTTTGAATCGAATAATGCCAAGTTTGTGCTGCTCTTCAAGGCTGATTCCCTCAGTGAGATCATCGGACAAGTCCCAGCGAGCATCGAATACAATAGTTTCAAGGGAAATAATATTGTGACCATGACAGCAAACTATCGAAATCAGTACATGAAAGCTGCCCGGAGGATTAGAAAACAGCATAAAATACCCACCGCTGTCATCCGTTTAGATGGCGTCCAGAATGTTCGTCTGTATCGCAATCTTATATCGGAAAATGAAATGGATTATAACCTGGTTGCCGGAGTGAGATCAGCCCGCTTGAATAACTACTTTGAGGCGAGGGAGAATTGGTGGGGCACCAAGGATACCGCTTTTATAGAGGCCAAGATCTTTGACTTTGACAATTGGAACGATCATGCGGATGTTATATATCAGCCCTTCCTCATCGAGGACAGCTACGATGCCAGTGTCTCCGTGGTGGTGCCATTTAATCAGGATCAGGAGGTGGATCTAACGACTTATAGAGGTGGCCGAGTGTACAAGGATTTGATTTTAAAGAAACAGAATACTCCGTATTACATATCCTCGGATATCACAGTAATGCCGGGGAAAACTTTGACCATTAATCATGGCGTCACCATGGAATTTGAACCCAATGTGGGCATCCTGGTCTTGGGCAACCTCGTGGCCATTGGCTATAAGGAATCTCCCATTGTGATGAGACCCTTTAGGAATGCCACCCGGGAAGCACTGACTGATGGACAGCCCCAGAAGCGAGCCCTCGAGGATATGAGTGCTCCTCTCACCGAATTCGATGCCATCAGACTGTGTACCAGTGCCAATAATTGCTCTGGCGATGCCGATGGTTTGTTTGGTCTGAATGAGGGATTCTTGGAGTACTTTAATCACACCACCTTGCAGTGGGTACCCATTTGTGACAGTCGTTTCACGGAGAGAAATGCCCAGGTGGTGTGCCGTGAGATGGGCTACGATCCCCTGAATGTCTACTATGGTCATGATCGCAGGATCGAATTCCACACGAATTCCCTGACCAGGATTTGGTCCTGGGTTCAACCCCTGGAGTGTCGCGGTGATGAGGAGCGAATGGAGGATTGTGCCGAGCGCTTAAATGGTCAGCTATATGGACATCGCCATGAATGCCGCTGGGATGATGTCTTTGTCTTTGTCAGCTGCAACGGTGTGGCCGACGATGAGATTTACTGGGGTGGCATACGCTTTGCCAACTCCAAGTTCGAGGAGATCCAGTATGAACACCGAATGCACAACACAAGATCCCATGCCAGGTTGCCGTTGAGGGAAAGCCAATTGGAGTTTGTAAAGATCGAGCAGGCTGGCATCCTGCACAATCACAAGGCGGCTGCCATACAGGCCATCCACAAGAACCCCTCCATCACCTCGGTGAGCATTGAGAATTCGGCCAACCATGGCATCAACCTAATAGCTCCCAGTGGAAAGCTCAACTTGAATCACTTGAACATCAACAAGACTTTGGGAACTGGCATTAGCATTGTTTCCCTCACAGGCGAAGGCCGCGATAGCGATGAATCTAGTTTTTCGCCTTTGAAGAAGTTAGATCTCCCGTATAAGCTCTTCTCCTTGGTGGACATATGCGATCCGCAGAAGGTTCTGACCATCGAGGAACGCATGATCATCTACTACAAATACGATAATAATCCCGTCAATTGTGTCAAGATCTTTACCTCGGCTTTTCGAGCTAAACCCATTGGGTTCCGTTTGCTGCAATCGAATCTATTCAATCACTCCAAGCTTTATGGTAGAACAGATTTCATTAAGCTGTACGATGGCGATATATATAATGTAACGGCTACGTATTTGGGTAAAATCGAATCGGACACGGACAATCAGAGATCGTTCTTCAAGACCAAGGGTCCAACGATGAGTCTGCAGTTGGTGGCCAGTGGTGCTCCCGAAACGCATGGATTTATAGCCGAGGTGGTCACGGTGCCCATTTCTACTTTAGGACAATGTAAGTCCCTGCTATATAGGATTTCTTATAAACTACAATTTTTAATAAAAACAATATTGTTTCTCAGATCGTGATGCCCTCCATAACATTACGGACACTCATATCTCAGGTGCCATGAAAGGAGCGGTTACCTACTCCTCTGCGGGCGAGGTTACGCCCACTTTAACCCTAATAGGAAATCGAATAGAGAGAAACTGCAGGCAATTGTATGGAAATTTCTCAACCTGTGCCTCTGCCTTGAACTTGGATGTGCAGAATATGAACTCTTTGTACTTTATGGTGAGTTTTCTAATTATTTACTTAAATGATTTAATTAATATTAATAAATTATTATGACAGAACAACCTGATAATGGAAAATCAAGGAGGTCTACGCATTCGAGCTGATTCCCGCGGCTCGGCCACTTCATTGAGGGGCTTCATTCATCACAATCTCTTTATGAGGAATCGTAATCGACCGGCCTTGTTTGTGGAAGGACGACAGTCATCGCCGTATCAGGAAGTGGAACTCTATCGCAATTACTTTGCCCAAAATATGGCTGGTTATGAGGATGTGATACGATTGTGCCAAGTGGTTTCCAATTTCAGCTATAATTATGTTCACAGCAATGTGGGGGGAAGAATTATGGAGGTTTCTGGCTTTGAAAAGGTGCGATTGCAGATCTATCAGACGACGGCACACAATGGATTCTATAGGTATTATCTATATATATTTTTTAAATTTATAAATTTAGATTATTAATATTTATTTATTATTCTAGAAACTTTGCCACCAACTGGATGACTCGGGCCACCATTGTGGCAGGCACAGCGGGTCAACAATATGTGGATAATATTTTCGAGAACTATGAAAACGATTATGAGCTGCTGACTGTCAATAACTCCATGTAAATATTTTTATTTTTAGAAAAACACACCATTTTCGGTACCTTTTACTATAATTAAGAGCTCTTTAATGTTTGGACTTTGTAAAGCAAACTTTCTAGACCTAAGATCTTCATTTAACTCTTTTTCTAATTTCTTAAATTCTTTTTGTCTATTTTCTCACTCCTCTTGCCTGTGTAGTTTGAGTTTTGACTATGAAAACAGGTAAGACAAATCATTTAAAACTAAATCTCTTAAGACTTTTATTAATTTTCAATAAATTTCCTCTCAGGACCTTTGAAACATGGAGCTCCAAGATCGATGCTCGTCACAATTATTGGAGCTATAATAATACCATTTCGGTGCAGTCTCGTATACGAGATAAATCTGGTAAGCTTCTTCTGAAATATAAATCAAATATTTCAAGTATTATAATAATTAATGCCTTGATCTACAGATGATCCCATGTTGCTGGAGGTCCTGGCCGTACCCTTCCAAATGAACAATGAAACCATACACGATGGCAAGTGTCCACCGGGTTGGGCTTTGGTCCATGACACCTGCTTTATTTATGTGGGAGCCCCGATGACATTCCACGAGGCCCGAGACTTTTGTCGTTCGGAGAACTCCACCATGCCATTTCTACGCACGGATAAGACGTCACTTTGGAGATATTTGCAGTCCCAGATGAGGCACCTCAAGTATCCCGAAAAGGTGTGGATTCAGGACTATAATCACATTGAGAGATGCACGAATTTTGTGTTTGGTGAAATCGAAATTGAGGATTGCAACAAGGAGCGGGGTTTCATATGTGAAATGGATCCAAGGGTGAGTTGTATTTTATAACCGTTGAAATATATTTTGAGCTGGAATGCAGGTTTATCATCCGCAGAAGTATTCATTATTGATAATAAATAATTGATCAAAACTTCCCCTTTCTCCAGGTCATCATTGATCCGCTTTCATGGCGTGCCGACATCTTTGCCATCAGTATTATCTCTGCCTTTGTCCTTGCCATTATTTTGCTAATCCTGGTGGCCTTTTGTTGGTTTGCCAAGTCCAAGCATCGCCATGTCCAGCGGCTCCAGCGAAGGAATAGCATACGGCAGAGTTTGCGCAGCTTGAACAGCATCGATCCGCAGGGCTCCCTACGACGACGACCCAATTATGTATGATTTGCTTTTCATTTTCGTATACCTTAATTTTTTATTTTTAATTTATTTAATTATTTTTTTATTATATTTATTTTTAACCTGGTTAATTCAGAACATGTCCAGCAACGGAACCCTTTCCAAGAGCCAGGACTACAAGCAAATGGTGGCCAATGGCTCCATTGATTCCATGGACAAAAGTGTGCTTAGCTCCGAGGCGGGCAGCTTCGAGGGCTACGAACAGAAGCCCCATTACAATGAGTATGTGAACCAGAATGCCTTGCGACCCGCTCAGCAGGAGCACAAGGTGGCCACCATTTCCAAGGCAACAGGACATCGAGCTCGCGCTGCTGCTGCTGCTGTCGCCGCCGCTGCCCTGGAGCCCGATGCCTTTGAGCTGAGCTATCGGAATGAGGGTTTCCGGGATAATTCCACCTACGGCGGCGGCACCAGAGCCAACTCTGTGACCACCAGTGTGGCGGAGGACACACCCATCATACATCACACGGATCAGGAGGGCGACGAGGGTGGCTCCGATTATTACGGGAATGCCAGTACGTTGCCTCTGAGAGCAGAGATCGGAGGAGGAGGAGGAGGAGGCAGCAGCTCTCAGGGGGGTGGCCGTCGTGGTCAGCCTGGCTTGGCCTTTCTTAGCGAACTCAAGCAGAATCTGCCGGAATATCAGAGGAGCTCCCATAGCAGCTTTATGCCGCAACGGAGTAGCGGCGAGTCGTTGCCATTTGACCAAAAGTTGGATCAATTCAATTACTCCACCGAGTCCTCACTGTACCGACCCGCTCCGGCGGTTCCTCAAAGTTCCTCAAAGAACGTACAGCCAGCGGACATGCGACGTCCAGACTCTTACTACACGGCAGTTAGGAGCAGCAAGGCTCCCGCCTCCCACTACAGGACCCCGAGGCCACTGGCCCAGCCACCGGCAGCTCCACCTCCCACTCAGACGCACTCGTCGTCGTCGTCGTCGTCGCGTCCCAAGACAGTATACCAAACGGCTTCGGGGGACAACTCGCCGACCATAACGTCTCCACTATCCAATCCCTATCATCGCTCCAAGTCGGAGGCTCTGCTGGAAACAGATTTCGATGGGGATGGCGGGACAAGTGGTCTGCAGCCGCTGCAAACCAATGGACGGAGTCACAGTCAGCCCTTGGAGACGGCCATGTGATGGCCATTTCATACTCTAATTTAATCATCTTCAGAACTCTTTAAAACGTCGAAATTATAATATTTAAAGCTCCGATTTGGAGTTGTTGAAACACCACTGCTTCGTAGTTTTTAGTTAAAAATTACTTTATAAAATCGAGATTACGATTGCGAGAGAGACAAAGAGAGACGAACACGCCCGCCCGTTGTTTATTTTTTTATTTGTGGTAAACTTAGATCATTCCATCCATTAGCCCTTAAGTCTTAAGCTTAAATATTGCCTTAACGAACGCAAGAAACGAACTAGGCCTAAGATGTTGTATATATAATAAGAAATGTGTAAGAAAAATTGTGACAAAAAATAAATAGAAAATAAAAACAATTAAATAGAGTTCCTTTTCAGTGAATGTTTAAAATGCGGGTATGTAAGAGTAGAACTAATTAGGTTACGAATTAGTTTTCAATACAGTTAAGAAAGCAAACCATGTCCAATCTCTATATCCGATTTGATTAAACAAAAAATGTATATATATAGAGTTCTCGCTCGATATGCTTTAGTAAACCTAAAGCAACGTTTCAAATGAAATACCTGTGTAAGTAGAAAGTCCAGCCAACATTTCTTCGAGAGAAATTCAGTAACTTCCTCC
>JAEIIH010008438.1:0-24813 GCA_018904745.1 Drosophila orosa
TTTAACTTAATCTAACTTTGCATATATTTTCCTCTTTCCTTGCAGGTAAATAAACAAATCGAATTTCCTACCCAACTACTCCATAAAAACCCGCACTCAGGTAAGGTTGGTACTTCGTTTAACCGCATCGAGAACAAACTTTAATTACTTTGACGCTAAAGTTCAATGCAGTTAACTTTATGGGCAATCCCCTTGAACTTTAAGCTGCTTATGGGGAGAACAACAAATGCTGGGAAAGTCTGTGAAAGCCGGAAACTTTCATGTGCTGGGGTCAATAAAACACAATGGAGGCAAAAACGCTCCGATTGTTGGAGAGGAGAAAGAGAATACCTAAAAATATTCATGACTGTTGTTAGCCACATGTTCTACAATTTACCTCACACACACTAAGATACCAAATTTGTGTACTGTAAAACGAAACACAGACACAACAGAAGCTTACAGATACCACACAAAAAATTGCGCATACGCCATGAGGTACAACACCTGATGCAGCAGCCGGCACTTTAGTTTTCACCAAAAAATATTGCAGGCAGCATCGAATGGTCAACGGGAAATCTAAACATCGTCCCACATACATATCTTATATTTCCATTTCCGCGACCAAAGCCAGCCAACGAAAAATCAACCCGAAACTGGAAGTGCGACCAAAAATGAAAAGCAAATTTTTCGAAGGCAACTAGCTAACATTTGAACTCGTTGCCATTGTTTCATTTACACAAATAATTTCATTGCTCAAATTCGAACCGAAATGGAAACGGCAATGGGAATATAGAAATATATGTATATATTTGTACATTCAGTTATATAATATCTATAAATCCGTGTGCCCCAGATAAGCCATGCTTCCGTTGCGCAAGAATTTTCGTTTTCCAGTGGAATTGTTTGCCATATTGCCGTATTCATGCGAAATGAATATTCTTCTATTTGCACTGATTGCATATTTGATCCGGGATATGAATGTGAGAATTTAGCATGCGTAGGCCGGAAAGGCCCCTAAGGGGAGTGTCTTTAAATTTAATTTTGTTTAGTTTCTCCGAGGTTGGGTTTCGGGATTAATATTCCCAAGAGCTGCGCCCCGAACACAGTTTTATGCTTAGGTGTCGACCTAACATAAACCGGAAATTGTAGAAGCAACAAACATTGTGTAATATGGCACCACCGACCGCAAGGGGCATAAACAATATTTACAGTTGGCTGATGTAGATAGAGGCGACGGCGAAACAACAATGAATTTGCGACCATAAAAGCCAAAACATTTTGCAGCAGCACTAGCTCCAGCACCAGCTGCTAGTTGGAAGTAACAGTGGCCACAGACAGGACCCAAGTCTGGAGACGTTTTTATGAACACACACATCTTGCAGCCCGCATTCCGTAGCCCGCATTCTATATCCAACATCCTGATGTGTGTGTCTCTCTCTCTCTGTTTCCTCATCGATGGCTTCCCCTCCTGTAGTCCTGCCATATTCCATCTCCATTTGAAGCACATTTCAATGGTTTTTATGGCAAGAACATCAATCAAATGGAAAATATTATTGACAAAACATGCGCACGACATTGTTGATGCGATTTCTCGGAAAAAAAGTGAAGCAAATATAAACCTGCACTCGAAGTTGAATTTATGTATAAAATTCTAGTGGTAACATTGTTCAAAATTATATCAGAGAAAATATATTACTACTAAAATCAGTAGAAGAAAATTATAAGTACTTAAAAATACTTCATACATTTTCAAACTTTGTTAAAAAAAAAAATCTCTGAAAATTTGAATTTGAATTATTTTAATGCAAAGATCCTTAGATAATTTGTTAGCCAAGTATTTCTGCTTGCTGGAAAGTTAATAAATCCAGCAATCCCCTGAAATACCATTAAAAAAATTAGCTAGAGAAATTTCTAAGAGTGTATGCACTCGACACACAAATAAAATAAAAACATGTTAAGTAAAATAAGCAATTTGCGGACGTGCCGCCGCAAAACTAGGCAACAATTTAAATTGTATCGCAGCGGAATAGTTTGATAAATTGCTGCAAAAAATTGATTGATGCAGGGGACGCTTCGAGGACGTCTGGGAAAACGCTTTTCCTTTTTCCCTTGCCCTGCCACGAAGGCGTGGGCCGTGTCACTCGGCAGACAAGTGTCGATAAGTCACGCGTGACTCTGGTCTCGCTCCTCTGGTCTGGCATAAATCAATGTAATTAATTTGAGTTTATCAAACGCTGAAAGTTCGCTCTCTCTAGGCCAGCCACTCGATGCCTAATGGCCATTCGAGCTGGATAATTATCTCCATTTGTGTATATAATATAATGTCGGCTGAGGCCTGTGTTATTGGTGTCTGTCATTACCGACAGACATTCGCCGTTGAGTCCCGCGTCTCAAGAGAAAAGATAAAGAGCCGGCACAGTACCAGAAACACAATCAGATACTGAAACCGAGACAGTCTGAACGAGGAGCCAGCCAGTAATTTTATTAATAGGATTCTAATTTGTTGGTCACTTTTCTCCATTAGCCCCACCGCCACAGCCCTCCAGCCGAGTCCTTTGTATTGCTTTAAAGAATTTAACCTGGCTGTGAATCTAAATTGGTTTATTTTCCAGTTGCTCTCGTCCACCTGTCGCTTTTCAGGGGCGGAATACCTGATGAAAAGTCTTGAATATTCCTGGACAGTTGCGTGGAAAGTTTCTGGCTGAGAGATACAATTTAATGCTTCACTGCGATGCGGTGGCAAACTCATTTACCTTGGTACAGGGGACTTCTGAATGCGAGGCACGCATTTCGGCCAACTATTTCCTTCGGGTTTCTCCACGGGATTTCCCAGGGCTTCGCCCAGGAATAGTGTAGCCAATCATTGGGCATATGCTGTGATAGAGAGAACGGGCTAAAATGCCCGACATGTTTACACCGTTCGATTGGCAAGCTGTGGATGCTATTAAAAGTTTTGCCAAAGTTTCGCACATAATTTAAACTATGACACGGGGCCACAACTTGCCGCCGCTGTCCTTTCAGCATGATTAGTCGTCCCTTGGCCCAAAAGGCAGCAGCAGGTGTGCTGGCAAGTTTCCGGTGATATAGCACTTTGTCCACTTGACGTAGTTTAGTGACACTTTGGAGCTGCTTTTCCCTGAATACTGAGAGAAAATTAGCTGTTAAGTCATAGATTCTGTTATTTCTCAAAAATAAGTAATCT
This sequence comes from Drosophila orosa, assembly GCA_018904745.1. Lineage (NCBI taxonomy): Eukaryota > Metazoa > Arthropoda > Insecta > Diptera > Drosophilidae > Drosophila > Drosophila orosa. The sequence continues at coordinate 3,185 of JAEIIH010008438.1, forward strand.
GAAAACATACTCTCTGAGGAATTAATTACATTTTTAAAAGAAACCAATCATAGAGTTACAATGAACTATATTTATTGCTACAATTTATTATATTTCACAATTTTTCCGAGTATATCCATTCCTTTCCCAGCTGATATCCCTGTAGCTCCATTGACAGTTAGCGAAGTTTTCTGGCAGTCAATTTGCCGTCGAAACTGAAAACTGCGAACTGGGAACTGCGAACTGGGAACTGCGAACTGGGAACTAAGAGCCAAGAACGAATCCCGCTCGAGTGGCGACAACTGGTAATTGTGAGGGCTGCCCGCCTGACTAACCCATTTCTGGGCCATTCATTATGCAAAGGCTGCTACTGTTGTCCGCATAAAGTCGGCCGGGCCGAGACCAGCATAAACAAGTCAAGTGCAAGAACGAGCTCTCTAGTTTTTGGTCAGAGTAGAATTATGGCCATTTGGTAATTGTACAATAGCATGGGCAGCAACAACGGCAATGACAGCTGTTTTGGGGGCTGAAACACGATGCAGGCAAGCGCCTTGTTCGGTTGCATCTTCCAGTGTCGGAATAATGGGGAAATCTTTCGTTTATTCCTGTCCGACTTTCACTCTCCCTCTCTCTTTTTGTTGTCCACAAAAACCACAAACTGCCAGCCCCCAGGAAAACTCATTTGCTTTTTGTCGCCAGCATCATCATCTCCATCGTTGTGAGGCCGAAAATGTTATTAAGGCGGGTCTGGTTCAGAATTCACTTTCCTCTTCAAATTTCTTTAAGAATATTTTGGGACTTTTATTTTATTTTTTTTTTGGCAAGCTCTTTCAACGATTTATCATCCACCTGGGTCTCCTATATATATTCCTTCTTTTTTATCAATTAATGCCCTACCAAATTTCGGGTTCATAAATTTGCCAATGTAGGGACGTGACAAAAATTCTTATTGACTTTCTGGTGGCGGGAGGTCCTTCCTTCCTTCGGCTGTCAATTGAATTTAACGGCTTTTTTGGTGGGTGCTGCTCTGTGTCTGGCATTTAAACTAATTAAAAAGTGCCCTTCCTGGAAACTTTTCTCTGGCGGACGTAAATCGAGTGTCTTGGTAGTGATAATTGGAGAAGGTGTGAACATGCAGAAAACCTCAATGGATGAGAGAAAACCTCAGTAACCACAAACATGACAATCATATACACATGACACAGACAGACAGGCGGGCTTACAAAATAACCGAATGAACCGCTGCAACATTGTTGTCGGGCTCTCCTATGCTGCATATACATATATATAATATATATCTGTTATTTTTTGAAGTCCCAGGACCAAGGACGAACAGCAGGGAACAGCTGCCAGTCTGGGGAAAGCTGAGGGACAGGCAGAAAAACTGACAGACAGCCAGACTGACACAAGAACCGACCGCAATCATAAAAAAATCAGCAGCAGCCAAGCGACAAAATGCATTTGAACAAGTTTTTACGACGCAGGCAGGGAGTTTAAGAATTGCAATAAAATATTTCTGCAACAATTTAGATGCCACAGTTTCCTCTCGCCGGCATTAGCCTCGGACATGCAGTTAGCTTGTCTTTATAGCCCGGCCCCATTAAGCGCCATTAATGGCAACCCTCCCCCTCCACATGGATGGTCAGTGATTTCCTTTCATAGAAGGATATATCGTACATTGTGTGTTGGCAGTGCAACAGCGGCGGTCGTAAAATAAAATGGCTAAAGGGAAACTGCATCTTGGCCAATTAGTTTTTACCTCGAGCAGCGAAAGGAAATGCTGCTACCGAATTTTTATCGGTTCGGTACGGTACCCAACTTAAATAAAGGTTACTGGGGCAAACGGGAATTTTAAAGGCAGGCTTGTATACTTTGATTCTTAAGCACATTGTCTTTGTTTAATTTAAATACGATTCCCTGAACATTTGGGAAGTAAAAGTTAAACAAGTAATGTCCATTATTGACTTTAAGCTTCGATGTTGGAGAGCATAAAAATGTATTTCCAGCCATGTGCCATTGTTTATTTTTCTTTTGCTATTTAATATCGTTAAAATTCATTCAAGTGCGAAACTTGACGATAAACTTGGCCGCACCAAGGAGGAGCGAATCGAATAACGGCGAGGGCGAGGGCGGGGGCGAGGGAAAACTGTTAAGGAAAGCTCGGAGAAAAATATGGCGTCTTTGATTTTGACATTGTGCCACATCACGTAGTGCATATACATATATAAATATGTTTGGATGGCGGAACGCCTGAACAAGCGAAAATAGCGCATAAATTTATGACACTCGGAATGGAGGTAGGGGGGCGTGGCATGTGGCATGTGGCATTTGTGCAGCTAAGCGTGGCAGCTTTTCGGGGGCAGAAAAAATGTATGTATATATCGAACACTATTTATTTGGCAGGGGAGCAAAAGAGAGCAAGGGCGACACACTCTTTCCATGGGCTAAATAAGTGATAAAGTTGACTTTGATTTCGCCACTCGTTCACTCCGCTCGAGTGCAGTTAACCCGAATTGCTTCAATGTCAGCTTTTATGGGCGCACAAAGGACCCGGGATCCTGGGGGGGGATCCTCCCAAGGACTCAGCGGCAGCTGTCCAAACATTGCACACACAATTCGCCATCAAATTCGTCGGATGTCAGTGTGTGTGGGAAGGCTCAAAGGCTCAATGGGATGTCTTCCATTTGATTTCGGGCTAGTTGCCAGTTGCCGGGGGAGAGGAATGCAATAAAATTGGTGTTAGATAAATAGATAAAGTATTTCAAGGGCTGTGCTTCTTTCTTCCATCCGCCCCCTAAGCCGATAAGGGCGCCGGGATAAAAGCTTTCCAAATTGGGTTAACTTTTGAGTTTTATTGCGAAATATTTTGTAGGCCACTTGCTCAATAAATTTATATATGTATATTATGTATTTTTCGCTTATGGGGCTCTTTAAATTCCACACATCCCGGCAATGTGCTTAATAAAAGCTCATAAAATTTCATTTATCTGAGCCAGAGGAGAACTCAAAGTCCCTCCTGGCATGCGGAAAAAATCTGCGTCAAAAATATATGAGGCAACATGAAATTTTCATAACTTAAACATCAGCATTCAATACATATTGCATACACCTACACAGCGCACAGCAGCAGCCGTGCAGAAACACACCAGCATATCTGCATATTGCAAAATTGAATTTTTATGTAATAAAGTCAAGGCAGAAATTGCTGAGAGGATTTAACGAAAAAATCTACGTATATGTAGTGTGTGGTCTATATGCAATTATGCAGGAAAATTAAATGGGGGAAAAAATAATATTAATGTGAGTTGAATAAATAAAGGACACCGGATTTGCGGGGCTTAAAACTCCACTTATTAATCATAATTACAGTCTTAAGTTCTGATATCGCAATTACTTGACAATTAAATGACTTGCAACAAGGATTCCATTATATATAATGACATATCGTGGGTAATTTGCATGGCAATCTCACAGGAAAATCCCTGAAAAGTAATCATTGCCTTGCTGTGACCCACAAAAAAAAGGGTATTAAAAATATTCCAAAGGAATATGCTCATCTGGCAAATGCAAGGCCTTTAAGCGAAGCATAAATATTAATAATAAGGATGCTGGAAATGATTTGCATTTAATGTCGGTCTTGCTGCAGGATTTTGCCAAGTTTTAATTAAAATGTCGTCACATGGAAACCCAAATACAACTGAGTAGGCAATTAGCAATGTTTTGCCATAAATTTAGTTCAAAATTGGCCCCAAACATTTGCTAATTTCAACGGCGGAAGGACTGCGAGTGCAAAGGGTTGCCAAGTTATCACACACACGCCATGTGCGCCCAGTATGCAATGAGAGTTGTCAACCTGCAGGAGCAAATGTGCATAATTCTTGCACACAGATAATTCCCAGTCAAGGCAACAAAATTATAAACCGAAACACAAACAACAACGCTGGACGCAAGGGAAAGTTGTCCTCTGTGTTGTCCTTCTCAGGATAGGATTTCTAAGTAAATTGATAAACAGACACACTTGTGTCGAGAAACTGAGAGAAAATATAACAGAAAGGCTCTCCTTAAAGTACATGTTTCATTGATAAATTTTGTAGTTAGAATACTCAAGGTTATAGGGAAATATAAAAGTTATTATCTATAAATAGCTCTTCCAAACTTTAATATAAATTAAACAAGGATGGTTCAAGGATTGCGATCCTTATTTTTCCCTCTGTACCCTTAGCAAGTGGTATAATGGGCTGTTAAACGGCAAAAGTTTTGTCGCATTCTTGGCACATCTGCTGCCTTAGATTTGTGTGTAGTCCTCAGGTTTGTCGTGTGGTCCAACGGTCTCTGCATTTATTTAATTAAAGCGCAGTGGCTTTGTTGTCTGTTGTTATTGGTGCAATTATAAATGATATATGTAATTTACTAGCTGCCTGACATCTCGGCTCTCTGATATGTCTCATTGTCAGTGACTTTGTTTGCACTTTCCTCCGGCCGGGCCATTGTTCTTGGAGCAGTTTTCCCCGGTCTGTGTATTTGCCCGACCTGCCATATTAAATCATCTGTGTACTTCGACTCAACTCAGGCGGAATGAGGGTCTTTTGTGGGGCAATTTGAAATTCATTCGGAGGAGTTCGAAGCAATTCCGGCGGCCACAATAGGTGTTGTGCAGCATTACCAGCGGTAATAATAGTTAATTATGCGTCTCAGTAACAAGAGGCTTAAATGGGCTGAAAATAATATTCCGCTCGAATTCATTTGCCATCGCATTACCTCGAACTTAGGCTCTGTGATCAAATGGAAAATCCATGAATATCAAATAAATTACATCATCGCACATGCAAATAAAAATCAAATGGAAAACCAAAATATCCCGGGCTGCTTAATATGCGAAACGCGTTTCCCACGCACACAGAGGACAACAAGAGGGAACACGAGGGTAGGCTCTTAAATAAAAGGCAAACAAAATGTTTGTCGCCTCAATAAGAGGCGTCAAATTGTTGCTCTGTCTGGTGAAAAAGTTTTCCTCATTGTGTCTAGTACGTGATAATTGAGCAGACAAAACGAAGTACCGACTTTCGCCTAGTGTCAAATTGAAAATGAGAAATTTAACCGAGCGAAATGGTGTTTTCTCCTACTTAAACTCTTCTCCCAACCGACAGTCACCAAATTCATACGCATTGGCATCGCCGATAAAAACGATAATCCGCCCTATTTCGACAAATCGCTGTATGAGGCCGAAGTGGATGAGAACGAGGACATTCAGCACACAGTGCTCACTGTAACCGCCAAGGATCACGACGAGTGTAAGTAGAGGAGAGGGTCCTCCAAAAATATGCCCAGAAATTCCGCAATTATTATCTTACACACACATTTTTCTCCTTCTCTTTCTCTTCTCTTTTTCCTGAATTTTTTCCCCAAATATTCTTTTTGTGGTCCTCCCTCACAGCCTCACGTATCCGCTATGAAATTACAAGCGGCAACATTGGCGGCGCTTTTGCGGTTAAAAATATGACGGGTGCCATTTATGTAGCTGGCGCTTTAGATTACGAAACTCGACGCAGGGTAAGTAAAAAAAAAAAAAGGAAAAACCGAAAGAAAAAAAAACGGTACAGAAAGAAAACCGCGTACACAAAAAATGAAAAATGCAAAGTGGAAACCCGTAGAGGAGTCCTCTGTAATCGACAAACGTTCTTCCACAGCGCACAGATATATTTATGACATAAGCGTTGCGGGCTTAGTCAACTGTGAGATTTGTTTATGTCATTGGAAAGCTGAGAATACATAAGGGACAACGGGGTTTATAATCTTGCAAACTCCAGGAAAAAATTAAAGAATTTTTAAAGCCGCTGGAATCGCAGCCAAGCTTCCCTTCTCCTTGGCCAACTATAAAATTCATTAAGAAACTCGCTGGCAGGTTTCCGTCTCCTTTCGAATTTCAATTTACACGCTCCGCGGGGCTACTTAAATATTTAAAAGTTCAAACAAGTTTCCGAACATGCGCTGCGGTCAAGAAGTCAAATACCGAAGCCAGGGAAAAGGGATAGAGAAATCCAGGCGAACCATTAATTGAATTGCAATTCGAACAATTCGAACAATAAAGTCGTGCCATTCTCGTGACTTTAATTGAAATGCGGCTGGGGAAACTTTCCGCCAAGGCCTATGCAAATAGTTCATGTAATTTAGAATTTGTAATAAATGCAGAAAGTCAGTCATGGTTAGGAGTGAGTGCAGAAAGGAAAGGATGCCAGGATATGGTGATAAATATAGAAGGAGCTAATTAGTAATGGAATTTCCCAAATTTAATTTAAATATTCAAAATGGAAAATCAAACATAGAACAGGAGTAGGTCCCTGGAGTAGTACATACAAAGTATATAGTTGTTAATGTGTAATTTTATTTGCAATTTCCCACCCCGTTCAGTATGAGCTGCGCTTGGCCGCCTCCGATAACTTGAAGGAGAACTACACCACTGTGATTATCCATGTCAAGGATGTGAATGATAATCCCCCCGTTTTCGAGCGACCCACTTATCGCACCCAGATCACCGAAGAGGACGATCGCAATTTGCCCAAACGCGTCTTGCAGGTCAATAATTGAAAATGAAAATGAAAATGGATAGAAAACTTAGTTCACCACTTTTGATTTGTTCTGTTATTTTTGGTAGAGTTTTCATTGCGCTGTTATTGTTTGTATGTGAGGCACAAAGTCGAAACAACGTTTTATGTTTCCCTAGATTTTATTGCATGTGATGAGTTTTTGTTTTGAAGTTTTTCACCCCATGCCCCCCGGAAAAGTCTGCCTGAGCCACAGCATTTTATTGCACAAAAAGCCCAAAACACAAATAGAATTTTAGAGTGAAATGTTCGCCGAACTATTTATCGGACTCTCCCATGATTTCGGAATTTATCATTTGGATTTTATTTTCCATCCGGGTGCCCTGGGCATCTATAGCAAATATTTATATTTATTTCAATTGCCGACATGGCCTGAGTGTTGCAATTTTTTGCCAATCTTCGTCAGCCACTCAATAAATTGTTGACATATTAAAGGCATTTACTGCCGTGCAATATTAATGGACTTTGGACCTACTTTTTGTATGTGCTTCATTTTTTTTGAGAATACTTACAATCAAAAAATCCCATACTATACATGTTTTTAAGTATAGCGAATGTAACATAAATATTTAAAGCCATTTGCATGCTGTTCCACTCCCCGCTTTCGTTTGATTTAAGGCTACTGCAAAAAAAATGACGAAAAGTAATTGAACAATTAAAAAATGCTGTCCGCTCTAGAGTGGACAAATGTTTTAAAATGCGGGCTCGAAAAAATATAAAATTTATTTACAGAGTATACACAGCCACACAGAGACGCGGAGTCGTATGTAATTGGCAAAGCATTTAAATTGCGGTTGCCGGAAAAAGTTTATAGTAATAATATTGATTTATCATTAAGCACGCCACGTCGGGAGCTGTAAAAAATGCATTTTAATCAGAGGATGACTTGGAAATATGTCGATTATCATGCTTAAAATTACTATGCAGCTTGTAATGCATAATTGAATAAGTCGATTAAATTATTGCATTTTAATGAGTAAACAGCGTGCGATTGAGTATGGAAAATGCAAATTCAGCTGCCGAGTCAAGGCCTATATAGTAGTTCTGTAAAATAATATAGATAATAGAGACCATCTTGGACATGTGTAAATTATTACGCCAGCTTACATTTTTTTCGTTGGGCAAAACACATAGTTTTACGTTACCCTTTCTGTAATTTATGAGCATTTAAAATTTATTGTTTAATTTTGTTGTTTTTCACTCTTTTTGTTTTCTCCCCCCACCCACCAATTTTGCGTTGGCCATATATTTTATTTAATGTTTGCAAAAAGTACGAACTGAAATTGGTCGCCTCGGACAGTTTGAATGAAAATCAAACAACAATCGTCATAAATGTGCGCGACGTCAACGATCTGCCGCCGCAGTTCCCGCAGACCTCCTACGAGCGAACCTTCGACGAGGGAATGACCGACACGCCCTTTACCATCATGCAGGTCGCTATGGCTACATTATTTACCACATCTCAGTCCTGTACATAATACCATATGGCATACGGCATATAGCGAACAAACAAAGCAGCTCGCCCTCTTCTCTCGTTAACAATTAATTTAACCCAACAACCGAGCGACACAAAATCTCATTCAATTTCATTTCACATGTAAACTTTGTGTAAACCAGCCATAACAAAACGTAAACATAATGAATAATCGGCGTGTGTAAGGTGTAATGTTCGAATATATTTAACTGCAGTAATTGTTTGAATTAAAACGAGAGTTCCACCGGGCCCTTTGGTTCTCCAATAATAGTGTATAACTTGATAATGTTGTAAAAGAATATCGATTTTACTAACAACCAAAATGTGAAATATAGTATTTCCCTTTCCGGTTCAATCAGGGAAAATGAAATTTAAACAAAATCCCTGCGGCCGTTGATTGCCTCCGTAAATATTGTGCAGACTTTTCACATTTTTCCATTAGCCTTTCTCTGTTGTTTGCTAGCAAAAGCTGCTAATTAAATTCAATATGCTCTTTAAGTATTAATGCCACACATTTGCACGATTAAGCCCGATCCGCCGGCCAGATTTCTGCTGTGGTTTATTGTGTTTCACTTGTGGCTAACTGGCCCCCCAACTAATTTAATTAAAATGAACGTGGCCGAAGCTTAAGGCCAGCAAAGGGAATTAAATTCAATCTGCCAGCACTCAAGCGTTGTTATTATTTACATTTTACCAACCGTTAGCAAATATTATTTAAATTACCACTGTGTTTTCACTCAAATCTAACAAAAATATTTTTTTAATGGCCAAACTCAATACCTGTCAGTATTTGGTGAATAAATCATAATCCATCGAAAATAAAGTTATGTTTTCTATTAAAAAGAAAAAATGTTACAAAATTGTAAAAGCCGAATGGTAATTAAACAGAATAAATACCACTGACTAGTATTATTGGAAATGTGAAAAAATGTACTTGATAAACATATGCGTATAAACTAACACAAGTATGAAATAGTTTTTTATGTTAACATTTACTTTTTGTTCCTGCTCTTTGTCTTTGTATGGTAGTGCATGTCATGTTTGCTTTATTACTCTGCGATTTAATGCTGCCTTTTTGTTCGTTTATTTTATTTGATTTTTACTCTTTTTTATTGTGGAATGCCCGACCGTAAATAATAAATATCTGTATTTATCCGCCGCTGTGGATGAACAGGTTACGGCCACAGATGGCGACAAGGATCGTCCCCAGAACATCGTGTACTTCCTCACGGGCCAAGGCATTGATCCAGATAATCCGGCCAACAGCAAGTTCGACATCAACCGCACCACCGGCGAAATATTCGTATTAAAGGTAAGTCATAGGCGAAAACAATGCCACAATTTAAGCATTAACAAATTGCCAATAGGCGTGTGCACGCTCGCTGAAAAACACTCTTGCGCTCGTAAATAAATAAATGAAATGCGGTATTTTAAAATCCATGCCGGCCAAGGCCGCAGCTGGACAAAAACTGAAAATAATGGCGAAATTTCGAAATATGCTCTCGCTGATTAAGCCCCATCAATGTGCACTTAAGCCCGCCGCGAATCAATCCCAATCCCAACAAAATGCCAACGTGCGAACCAGCCTACGTGCTCATTATTTAACATTTAAATGGCAGTTGACGGACAGGAGGACGGACGGTCCTACCGGTGCAGCTATTAAATACAATTTTTTAAATGAGAATCGGTAAAAGCATTCTCACCGGCGAAAAGTGACTGATTGCCCTCAAGGTCCTGGGATTTATGTGTAATTTAAAATCAAAGGAAATGGCAAACAAACATGCAAGCCACGCTTGAGTTTGCTTTTATTGAATTAATTAAAGGGGCTTTCCATTAAATTTGAATGCCATTTAAAATCCAGTACTAAAAGCTTCCACAAAAACGTCGATTCAAGAGTAAATTAAAACTAATTACAAAATCACAATTGAAAATCCTCATGCGGGTCGAAATTCGCACTTAACCCTCTCTCTCTCTCTAGCCCCAAAAACTCCAAAGCCAAATTAAATGAAATTCCCATGCGTCCAGCACAAATAAAAATAATATATGTGCTTCCACTCGTATAGAGCGAAAAACATTTGGGCCGCACAATTTAGCCATTTTTAGTCCATAGACGACTATCCACTCTCTTCCCACGAATATAATTTTATTTTCCGGCTTTCCATTTAAAATGGGAGGGTAGGTAGGATGAGGACTTGATAAGGGATAACAAACAGCTGTACCGTTTTTATTTATTATTATTTTTTTGCTGCTTATGTTGTTGTTGGTGGAACCACGGACCGTGACCCACTCACAACTAATCCCTTAAATTGAATATGTCATAACAATGTTGGCGAATTTGTCATGCAAATTAAAGCGATGACTACGCAGGGGTTATGTGTACATATTTTTCTTTTATTCCCCACAGTAAGGGGTATTTTTTGGGGGTACTTCGGTTGGAGATGGGTTTATTTTTGGAAAGCTAAAACAGTTGGGGAATATGGTTTGCAATTAGAGGTACTTAGTGGAAGAATAATATTTAAAATCGCGGAAGAATATTAGTTTTTATTGAACAAAGAACTCGTTATTAAATATAATGCATTTATTAAAAATGGATATTTCAACAGAAAGTTACACCGAAAATTAAATTAATTAAGGAAAGAGAATACTTTAGGATTGTCTCGAAATTAACAGTGGCTATAATTTAATTTCTCAGCTAGAAACTAACATAAAATTTTGGTTAAAGGTATTAGACAGTGACACCTTGGTTTACAGAGTAACCTGAGGTGTAATCCATCACTCTCCATAATTCTACATACGATTCTTTTGTTGTTGTCGCCTCGTACACGATTTTTTACGACAAACCCAATGTCAGCGCCATGAAGAGCTCCTCTTGTTGTCAGTCTGCTGGAGCTGTCACATGTCTGCGAGGGTTAAGGGGCGCTGGCGGGCACCTAACAAGGGTTTGGTTTGGGGACATTATCCAAGGGTTGCCAGCAGCCGCCAACAGATACAAAGTACTGATTAAAATCGTTTTCTTTTCCTTTTTTTTTGCGCTTTTTATTATTTGCATACGTGTGGGGTTAAGGCATCGGGTGGGGTGCTTGTTAAGGGTGCACAGGTGGGAGCAACACATCACTCAGGCTGCGGTGAATGCATATCAAAGTCACAATCAACATCAGGGACAGGCTTCAAGTTGGGGCTTCCCCGGCTTCTCCTTTGTGTGAAAGCAGGATAATTTCATGGGTTAAAGAGGTACGAGGGTTGTTCCTCCCCCACCAACAACAATGTTTTTTCTTTTCTGTGCTCCCCATCCCAGATGTTAATCGGTTTTGCGTTTATGACAGCTAAAATTACACAATGCCCTCGTGCATATTAACCCATAACAACAGCGTTTTACACTCAGGCCCCACTCACTCACACTCTTATTTTTGCCTACTTTTATAGCCGCTGGATCGCGATCAACCGAACGGTCGGCCCCAGTGGCGCTTCACTGTGTTTGCCCAGGACGAGGGCGGCGAGGGCCTCGTGGGATATGCGGACGTCCAGGTCAATCTGAAGGACATCAACGATAATGCCCCCATTTTCCCGCAGGGCGTGTACTTTGGTAATGTGACGGAGAACGGCACCGCCGGCATGGTTGTGATGACCATGACCGCCGTGGACTACGATGATCCCAACGAGGGCTCCAACGCCCGCCTGGTCTACTCCATCGAAAAGAACGTGATTGAGGAGGAGACGGGCTCGCCTATTTTCGAAATTGAACCCGATACGGGTGTGATAAAGACGGCCGTCTGCTGCCTGGATCGCGAGAGGACACCGGATTATTCCATACAAGTCGTGGCAATGGATGGCGGGGGGTTAAAGGGGACGGGGACGGCCTCGATAAGGGTCAAGGATATCAACGATATGCCGCCGCAGTTCACGAAGGATGAATGGTTCACGGAAGTGGACGAAACGGATGGCACTGCCCTGCCGGAAATGCCCATTTTAACGGTGACCGTGCACGACGAGGACGAGACGAACAAGTTCCAGTACAAGGTCATCGATAACAGCGGCTATGGAGCCGACAAGTTCACCATGGTGCGGAATAACGACGGTACTGGGTCCCTGAAAATCGTCCAGCCCCTTGACTACGAGGATCAGCTGCAGAGCAATGGCTTCCGGTTCCGCATTCAGGTCAATGACAAGGGCGAGGACAACGACAATGATAAGTACCACGTGGCCTACTCCTGGGTTGTGGTGAAGCTGAGAGACATTAACGACAATAAGCCGCACTTCGAGAGGGCCAATGTGGAGGTGTCCGTTTTTGAGGACACCAAGGTGGGCACTGAGCTCGAAAAGTTTAAGGCCACCGACCCGGATCAGGGCGGCAAGAGCAAGGTTTCGTACTCCATCGACCGCTCCTCGGATCGCCAGCGTCAGTTTGCCATTAATCAGAACGGATCGGTGACCATTCAGCGTTCTCTGGACCGCGAAGTTGTGCCTCGTCATCAGGTCAAGATCCTGGCCATTGACGATGGCTCTCCACCGAAAACCGCCACTGCCACACTCACCGTCATCGTGCAGGACATCAACGACAATGCTCCCAAGTTCCTCAAGGACTACAGGCCAGTGCTGCCGGAACATGTGCCACCACGCAAAGTGGTAGAGATTCTGGCCACCGACGATGACGATCGCTCCAAGAGCAATGGCCCACCTTTCCAATTCCGCTTGGATCCCAGTGCCGATGATATCATCCGTGCTTCCTTCAAGGTGGAACAGGATCAGAGTGAGTACAATTTTACATGTTCTTTAATCTTAATAATAACTAAAAATTACGAGCAATAGCTCTTTTACTATATCTAGAATTATTTAATTTACATAAAGGATACAATTCCATAAAATATAATTAAAATGTAACAAGTTTTGATATTTATTTGTTAGAGTTTCCGTTTAATAGCCGAACAACTTCAAATTTCATTTAAAAATTGTTATTCTATGTTAATTTAATCACTGCTCAGAAATTTCCCGAGTAACTTTTGACTATCTGGCCTTCGATTTGGCCATCTGGTTTCCATACACTAACCAATTACTTGCAAATTGCTGCACATACTCAACTCGAAGAGGTTATAGGGATCGAAAAATAGTTGCGAGCTGACCGAAAACTTTGCTGGAATGGAAAAGTTTCGCCAATATTTGGGTCAGAGCTTAAACAATGCACCAGCAGCGCAACATTTTCATTTTTGCAACCCTCTCCTTGCTTGTATCGAAAATTTCTTTGCCAACTATCGAGGGCTGAGAGGGCCAGTGTCGCCGAATGCTAACAATAGCATAAAAATGCAATTACGCTCCCTAAAAAAAAGGAGTGCAGAGGATGTCCCGAAATGAATTGCCAGGAATCTTTGGCCATAGAACGGAAACAGCAGACCGCATCGCACATGAAAATTTAAATAATAAAAGCAAGGCACAGATACACACACTCGTCGCCCACCTGGGCGCAAAATAAAATGGCAAATGCACAAGTTTTCAATTAAATTACCGCCCAGCCATGGGGGGTCTGCCGCAAAATCCCAACTACACACCCGTTTGTATGCATCGCAGCTCTCTTCGCATTTTTTGGGTGAGGAAAAGCCAAGAAAAGAAGTGGAAAAAGTGCCCGAGTAGCAGCAGTCACAATTTGTGTGGGTGGCAATCCAATTTTGATGCCCCAGCTGGGAAATGGAGGAGGCTACAAGTTGGGGCGAAATTTTCGGGTGGCCTGTGACTTTATGCAAACGCTGGGGCGAGGGCAGGGCAGGCCTTGCCAGACTCGTATTTGCATACAATTTGCCTAAAAACACACCATGGAGTGTCTTTAAAAATACATTTCAAATGTGCGTTCTCGCTCCGCTCCTGGGACGAGGGAGGAAGTCCCCCTCTCCCTGGGGCAGTTGTAGTTTCCATTCCAGTTGCGAGCGGTCCGAGTCCAGACTTAACACTTGTTGGCTCAAAGGCGTAATTACAACAAATGGGCTATTGCAAAAGTTGCATCTGCAATCAGGTGGAAAACGTGCTGGCTAATAAAAGAGCTTAGCTCTTTGGGTTGGTTAGATGTCGGAGCTTACGGCTAACTGGCAAATGCCTTTGAAGCACCGACTAGCAAGTGGATTTGGGCAGGACTTTTGGCAGTTACTCGCCCAACAATTTGTAGTTTATTCACCTGTAGGCAGATGTTACATTTCCGAGATTATCTAGGGGCCACCCTTCAATGGCAATTAGGGGTTGCTTAGATAGAAAAGCTTTCTGTAATTTAAATCCCATTTTAATTGTGAGCTTACTTTATATTTCTTGTTCCTTGTTAATTGTATGTTATATCATTATTATTACTTTTACTTAATCAACAGAGGGTGCCAACGGTGACGGCATGGCTGTCATTTCCTCCCTTCGCTCCTTTGACCGCGAGCAGCAAAAGGAGTACATGATCCCCATTGTGATCAAGGATCATGGCTCACCTGCCATGACCGGCACGAGTACCCTGACCGTCATCATTGGCGATGTCAATGACAACAAAATGCAGCCTGGATCCAAGGACATCTTCGTTTACAACTACCAAGGACAATCGCCAGATACGCCCATCGGTCGAGTGTATGTCTACGACCTGGACGATTGGGATCTGCCCGACAAGAAGTTCTACTGGGAGGCCATGGAGCATCCCAGATTCAAGTTGGATGAAGATTCCGGCATGGTGACCATGAGAGCAGGAACTCGCGAGGGGCGCTACCATCTCAGGTTCAAGGTCTACGATCGCAAGCACACTCAAACCGATATTCCGGCAAATGTCACGGTTACGGTCAGGGAAATCCCCCACGAGGCGGTTGTTAACTCAGGATCCGTCCGGTTATCGGGTATTTCCGATGAGGACTTCATTCGCGTGTGGAACTACAGGACTCAGAGCATGAGTCGCTCGAAAATGGATCGTTTCAGAGACAAGCTCGCCGATTTACTCAATACCGAACGGGAGAATGTGGATATTTTCAGTGTGCAGCTGAAGAGGAGACATCCCCCGCTTACAGATGTCAGATTCTCCGCCCATGGATCTCCCTACTACAAACCTGTGAGGCTTAATGGCATTGTCCTGATGCACCGCGAGGAGATCGAGAAGGATGTGGGCATCAACATCACCATGGTGGGCATCGATGAGTGTCTGTATGAGAACCAAATGTGCGAGGGTAGCTGCACCAATGCTCTGGAGATCAGTCCCCTTCCCTATATGGTGAATGCCAACAAGACCGCCTTGGTGGGCGTGCGAGTGGACACCATTGCCGACTGTACTTGTGGAGCACGCAACTTCACCAAGGCCGAATCCTGCAGGACCACGCCGTGCCACAACGGCGGACGTTGCATGGACACCCGATTCGGTCCCCACTGCTCATGTCCTGTGGGTTATACGGGTCCCAGGTGTCAGCAGACAACGCGCAGTTTCCGCGGAAACGGATGGGCCTGGTATCCGCCCCTCGAAATGTGCGATGAATCCCACTTGAGTCTGGAATTCATCACCCGGAAACCCGACGGCTTGATCATCTACAACGGACCGATTGTTCCACCGGAGCGAGATGAGATGCTGATATCTGACTTTATTGCCTTGGAATTGGAGCGCGGTTACCCGAGACTTTTGATCGATTTCGGCTCGGGAACTCTGGAGCTGAGAGTGAAGACCAAGAAGACCTTGGACGACGGCGAATGGCACAGGATCGATCTGTTTTGGGACACCGAAAACATTCGCATGGTGGTGGACTTTTGCAAATCGGCGGAGATTGCCGAAATGGAGGACGGCACACCGCCGGAATTCGACGATATGTCCTGCCAGGCGAGAGGACAAATCCCACCGTTCAGTGAGTATCTGAATGTGAATGCTCCCCTGCAAGTCGGCGGACTCTATCGCGAGCAGTTCGACCAGAGCCTCTACTTCTGGCACTACATGCCAACGGCCAAGGGCTTCGATGGTTGCATCAGGAATTTAGTTCACAACTCCAAGCTCTATGATCTCGCCCATCCGGGACTCTCAAGGAACAGTGTGGCGGGATGTCCGCAAACCGAGGAGGTTTGTGCCCAAACCGAGACCACAGCTCGCTGCTGGGAGCATGGCAACTGCGTTGGATCTCTGTCAGAGGCACGCTGCCACTGCCGACCCGGATGGACTGGTCCTGCTTGCAATATCCCCACCATTCCGACCACCTTCAAGGCCCAGAGTTATGTCAAGTATGCCCTCAGCTTCGAGCCGGATCGTTTTAGCACTCAAGTCCAACTGCGATTCCGCACGAGAGAGGAGTATGGCGAACTTTTCCGGGTTAGTGATCAGCACAACAGGGAATACGGAATACTGGAGATCAAGGATGGCCACCTGCACTTCCGCTACAATCTGAACTCGCTGCGGACCGAGGAGAAGGATCTCTGGCTGAATGCCATCGTGGTCAACGATGGCCAATGGCATGTGGTGAGGGTTAATCGATACGGCTCGGCTGCTACCCTGGAGTTGGACGGAGGCGAGGGCCGGCGATACAACGAAACCTTTGAGTTTGTCGGCCATCAGTGGCTGCTGGTGGACAAACAGGAAGGCGTTTACGCCGGCGGAAAGGCTGAGTACACGGGAGTGAGGACCTTTGAGGTCTACGCCGATTACCAGAAGAGCTGTCTCGATGATATACGGTAAGTAATAATACGAAAATGTATGTAAATATATATTTCTTTATAAATTATACGTTCTATTTGACAGTCTGGAAGGCAAGCACCTGCCCCTGCCACCGGCTATGAATGGCACCCAGTGGGGCCAGGCCACCATGGCCAGGAACCTGGAGAAGGGCTGTCCCTCGAACAAACCCTGTTCCAATGTGATCTGTCCCGATCCCTTCGAGTGCGTGGATCTGTGGAATGTCTACGAGTGCACGTAAGTCCTCTCATTATCATCACCTCCCCCAAAACCCTTCCCCAATACATTCTTAGGCCTTAACCTATTGCTTTTCGTTTCTCATCAAACAAAAAGAAAAATTACCAAACGAGAAAAATTAAAATCATTCAAATAAATTGACCGTTCGGACTGTACTTGACGAACCCCAAGAAAAAGGAAAAAGAGTTTGTTCAAAATGTATCCATAAGCCATGTGTGGCGATAAGAAAGCCCCCAAAAAATCCACAAAGTAAAACCAATACCACATAAAAGGGAACAAGAAAACAAATCACCGGCTTTTGATAAGCAAGCAAAGCTAACATTTGATAGGCTTAATCAATTAGGGGCAGAGGCCCACAGAAAAAACAGGAGGAAACAGGCAAAAAGCCTGTTGACCGTCCGTCAAAGGAGGTCCTGCCGATGAATCGCAGTCACACTCCCACATCACCGACACACACACTTCATTCACACACGCGGCACACAGTCAGCTAGTGATTGGCACTAAACGTTGCGTGACAAATCAATCGGCTTAGGCTTACGTTTCCGATTTCGCTTTGAGTTCGGGGCAAAGTCGATCCCGGGAGCCGCGATTCGAGATTCGAGCTCCGAGTTCCCGGCGCAAAGAGCATTTGTCCGGCTTGTAATGGTCTTTGTACATATTCACGCTTTTGTTTCATTACACACAAAAAAAGAAAAAAGAAATTGTAACTAGCTTGGCACAGGTACTTCTATGCTTATCTTTGTTAAACACACACATACTTTCCTAACACAACGTCGTTGGCTTTAAGCTTTTCCCATTTACCAATTGAGTTGAAGGAAAATAAATCAGCCAAGGTGAAAGCTGTGCTAAAAGGTTTAAAATCCTATTAAATAATCTTCTAGTGTTGCCTTGTGACCAAGAATTCTTAAGTAACAAGGCCTTGAACTCCTTTTGTAATTGTTTGTTAAAGTAAATTACTTTTCATGACAACAGATAACGTGATATACTTGTTAAGGGACCTACAAATAATTAATTAAGATTTTCTTTACCTTCATCGAAGCCCTGACATAACTTGGACCTGCCTCGAATCTGTAGACATATCATACAATTGGAACATCCATTCGATATTTCCCTTTTCGTTTAGCCCACTTTTTGTTGCCATTTAGCTCCCACTATTACTCAAGTAACTTACTCTAACTTAATGGTCACTTATGAATCAAATACGATATAGTTGCGGCGAAGGACGCATTATGTCGCCCGATTCCAAGGGCTGTATGGATCGCAACGAGTGCCTCGATATGCCCTGCATGAACGGGGCCACTTGCATAAATCTCGAGCCCCGGCTGCGATATCGTTGCATATGTCCCGACGGTTTCTGGGGCGAGAATTGTGAGCTGGTGCAGGAGGGTCAGACCTTGAAGCTCAGCATGGGCGCCCTGGCGGCGATACTGGTCTGCCTCCTGATCATTCTGAGTGAGCATCCTACCAGAGTCCCCCAACATAATAATCCCCCTCCGAGCGTGCAACAACAACTCATAGTTATAATTAAGCATTTAGTGCTTTAGCGAATGCCTAGCCCTTAGTGTCTGTGTTGTAACTTTACTCGAACTTTATTAGCTGGTTGCAATCATCCAATCAATTTTGTGCGTTTCATTCAACAAATTCCATTTCATTTTCCCCATCAATCCGACATTCTCAATGGCGCTCAGCCTGTGCACTTTGCTTTTATTTTATCATAACCAATCATATCATATTTACCAAATCCAATCATTCGGCATCTAAATCACGGCTCACCGAACTCACCTTTAATGAAAACATATGTATTTGGCACTCGGCTTTCATTGCCGCCCTGTGTCATGTATTCCATTCAAAAGGCATTTCCATATTCATCATCCTCTGATTTCATCTCCATATACATATATTCAATATTTGTTTTTGGCACATTTTACGTTCAGCCTTTCACTCAATGTACAAGTTTATAATATTATTCAATCTGTGTGTGTGTGTGTAAATATTTTAAATATAATTAAACGAAGGTATGTACCCATATGTAGTGGAATATTTAATTAGTTGTGTGTCCTAAATGAAAACTTAAGCTTCTTGCCGGGGATTTTCCCCGGACTCCTACTCTGTGATACATGCGTTCCATTTAGTTTTTTGGCCATACTTTTATCAACTCCCCACATTTCACAATGCACTCAGCCAAGACAAAGAACAAGACCTGAAATGCCCTTCAGGTAAGTTAACAAATGTGCAGTCAAAGATACAGGTTGCCCGTTAGGAGACAGGACCGGGACCGAGAGGAAGAGCAATTTCAGTTGTTAGCTTTGGCATTTCGAGAAATCACGATGCACTAAATCCACCCCAAACCGAGCGAATAAAAAACGGAAAAGGGGAAATACAGACAGGAAGCTCAGACAGCTCAAAGGAGCAGGAGCAGGTTGGAAAGTGGCACTAAGAAGCTGCCAGTTCCATTTTGGGCATTGCCCCGCGAGGATTTACTACGTTTCTGCTTCTGTATTTCCTTTCTTTCCTTTTTTTTTTTTTTTGGCTCAACTGTTCACGTTAAATGCCGGGTATGTGTGTAAACAGCCAGAAAAACGCCAGTCCCTGGCTTACAGTCCTGACTCCATTTATATGCCACCTTTGCTCAGCATTTAAAAGTAAATACTTTGGCTCCGAAATTGTTTCGTGCCCGAGTCCACTTGGACTAAAACTTAATGACGTAAAATATGGCAAACTTCATAGACGAACGGGAAAAGAAGTGGAAAATTTCAGCTAAAATTATCAAGTACCTCACTCACTCACTTCTGATGGGTTTTAACAACGCACTTGGGAGCAATCGAAGGCGGAGCAAGGCAGCCGAAGGGGAAAAGGGCTATCGCTGCGATTCAACTTTCCGACTGGCTCTGATTTAGTGTGAAAGTTTTTTCCTGCTTCTGAGGTATTTACTTTATCCTCCTTCTTTTCAAGTTGTTTGCACTTTTTGTCGTGCATTCCAGCTGTGCGGATTCAATGGTCAAGCCATTTGCCAATAACCGTCAATATATCAAAAGTGCCTCGAGTCTGGTCTTGAAATGTATTCAATACTTTTTATAAGATCTTTTTCTGATATCTAATACACTGATTCTGAGATACGACCGTTCCCAAATTAAATTAAATTAAGGAAAAGATTGAATCCATCTCAATTGCTGAGGTCTTAAATCATAGATATCTCACATTTCCATTTCACACCTCAATTTGCAAAGTCAACAGACATGGCAAAGTTTCTTATTCCCCAACTCAAGGACGAGTGCGAGTGCGTTAGCCAAAACTAATCAAAACAAACTTAGGGACGAGGGGTACAAAAATAGTCATGAAAAGTGCGACAAAATAAAATGAAAATCATCTTAGCCCAAGAATGCAGCAGGATAAAAAACTTTATTCAATTCCGACCAAGAATACAAAAAAATAGTTGCATAATAATCATAAAAGCAAAAAATGAATAACAACGAAAATTGTACAAAACAGCACTTAAGATGGGTGCTAGAAAAAAAAAAAAAGAAGAAAAGTCGATGAAGGGACGTAGAATGTTTGCACAATGCAAATGCAAAAACTTTGTCACACGACCAAAACCGAAACTAAAAGTCACAAAGCGTGAAATAATAACTACAACGAAAAACAGAAAAAAAATGGTAAAGTTGCAGCGAACGTTTAAAAGGACTTTTTGACAGTTTTCCACACTATAAGGGGCGCTGAGAGAGGATTGGAAAATATTCCATTCTCATAACTATTCAAACGGTGAAAGCGAAGAAAGATAACACTGAGAAAATAACAATGTCTTGAATAAGGAATTAAAGTCAATGAATTTCGTATTAAAAATGTAGTCTTTAATAAGGAAGCCTATTTGGGCTTCTTTATTAACTAGGAATTCAGAAAAGAAAGCATACTACCATTTCGGTAGCTTAGTAAATTTTATTATTTGAATAATTCAATCGCAAAAACTTATAAGTATATTCTTGATTTAAGAAAGCCCATTTTCTCGGTGTAACAATCTTTACAAGAGCAACACATACACATCCACATTCACCTCCACACACTTGCATGATGAAAACAAATTTTAAATAATTTCTTTTATTTTTTCAACAACTCCAACACACCCAAAACACACACACACACACAAACATCCTACATCCACTCAAACGAACAACTCGTACAACCACTCGTATACGTAACGTAACTTTTTCGGGGCATTACGTATACGCCCGTGTGCAGCTGTCCGGCGGGCTACAGAAGCTCCGGCAGCACCTGTGTGAACGACAACGAGTGCCTCCAGTTCCCGTGCCGCAACGGGGGCCGCTGTCGCGATCATCATCCGCCCAAGAAGTACGAGTGCCACTGCCCCATGGGCTTCACCGGCATGCACTGCGAACTGGAGTTATTGGCCTCCGGGGTATTGACGCCGTCGCGTGATTTTATAGTCGCCCTGGCGCTCTGCTTGGGCACTCTGATATGTAAGTATACCGCAAAGTTCCCGCACCCGAAATGGTGGTGGTGGTGTGTGCGAAGTCAACGCCGTAACGCTTGAGTTTAAGGTTTGAGCAGTCGTTTAACAACCTGGATAAGAAAATTACAGTTTTGGCGATTTACTGCATGTCTATTACAAATGTTTTGTGAAATTATATGCTTTTTGAAAAATATATATGTAGTTTTAGTTAATGAATAGAGCAATTTC
>JAEIIH010008454.1:0-11800 GCA_018904745.1 Drosophila orosa
AAGCCTCAAATTGACCAATTAAAAAATACATTTTTTATACATAGTTTTCTCTGCAAAGTTTACAGCCTTTAAATGCCGGCGTAGAAGTTTAAAGCCACTCGTTTTGGATTTTTGGCCACTCAGAGTAAAGGGGGCAGGGAAAAGTTTTCGTCTGATTCCCATAGTTGTTGCCTAGTTCATTGCATGTTGCCGCTCTGTCTGGCATTTTAAGCACTTATGTATGTGGGTCTGTCTGCCTTTATTTATAGCTGCCCCTTCCCGGAATGTCTGTCCGTCCGTCCGTCTGTCCGTCCGTCCGTGTCTCCTATCTAAGCTCACATGCACTGACGTCGCGTGTTGGAAAATGGAGGAAAATCGGAAGAGGCAGAGGAAAATGGAGTAAGGTACAGGATCCTGGAGGAGTGTTTGTTATGCAAAAACTTTTTGCTGCCTGCCTCTGCCCGAGCGGTGAGACGTAAAAAACTAAGGTCACTGCACTCGTCTTTATTACCGCACATCCATCCCCCTAGCCTCGCTTTGCCTTGCTTGGCAAAAAGCAGAAAGCGGCAAAAAAGCAGCGCTTTTAAAGCACAATAGGTGCCAAAAGGTTAAAAATTGCTGACTGCCCGGAGCAAAAGTGCACTTGAATAAAGCCCCGGCTTCCAGGGACTCTCAAACCTTGTAGGCAAAATTTTTAGAAAAATACTGAATTATTGTACAGTGGAAAAACGATTTGTAAATTCTATAAACCTTGCCAGCTTATTGTAATTACATAAATATATATTTAGATATTTAAATATAAGTAAAAGAAATTGAAAACGAAGGCCTAAAAAGTCTGAAAGGCTACGACTTGTTTTTCTTGATAGCAAATTGTTTTTGTTGCTCCCCCTAACACTTGTATTAATTAAAAATGTGTGTCTCAAGCCTCTCAAGTTTACACTGCAATTGAAATGTTGTGATTTTGGGTGATTTTTTCCCCGTGCACCTTGATGTCCTTTGGTGTCCGTGCGCCTTGGCCCTGTGCCAAAATAGGGGGCCCGAAAATGGCTGCCAAAAAGCGGAATTAAGATGCTGGCTGGGATGCAGGATTGAAGTGGGGCAGTGGCAGGGACAGAGAGATAGCTGCTGACAGTGTATGCTAAGTATTTGTAAATTTATGAGCGCTATTGGGCGAATGCCTGGCACATTCTGTCGTCGGCTTGTGCAGGCGAAATTCGTGCATTGACAACAAAGGCGAAGGGGCATGCTGAACAGAGGGAACTGGAAGTGGGAGTGGAACTGAAAATGCAACTGCAACTGCAACTCAAATTCAAGTAAACTTTGGGGGCGATTTAAAGGAGCTACCTGCCAAGGACCTGACGCTCTTACGGAGCAAACACAGCGACAGGGACTGACGGACTGACTAACTGGCGGTTTAATCAAGCTAGCCACATGCAAGCAAGCGGCGTCGAGCCACGATTCTGGTACTGCGGGTTCGGATTCTGATCGCTACTCAGCTCCTGGCTGCCCGCCAAGCCATCTACGAGGCACTGCAATACCAAGACCATGAAGTAAACACAACACGAAGGCCGACGGAACGGAAACGGAATACAGTGGAGGCTCCCAAAGGCATAACTATCTTTTAAGAGATTCATTTAGGAGCTTTGTTAAGCTATTAAGCATGAACTTCTCATACAAAAGTATGAATTTACTCAACTAAAATTCTAGTTATTCTTTTCTTTCAATAATCAAGCATTCTGCCTGCTAGTCTTCACTGTACTCCGTTTCTACACATGAGTTTAAGCTTCCTGGTTGGGTGATTAATGACTATTCATGCATCTCAAAGGCTCTTGCTGCACCTTGGATACCTCGGATAAATAGTGAATATTGTGAACTCACCTGCTGCATATTCCGCCACTGGCCGGTGGAATCGTATTCGATGTCATTGTGGGCCATGTCGTTGCCATATAAATTGAACTGATTCGCCTGGCTGGGATTGGCCTGATCCGATGGCTGGGCGGGCGTTTCGGTGCCATAGAATATCATGTCCCATTGTGTGATTTGTGCTGCAAAGCAGAGAGAGAAATTGAATCAAAAATGCATTTAAAGCATACATACAAAATCAAAAAATCAAATCGAAAATCAACAACAGCAAGAACGCAAAATGTTATAAAATGTATGATATACATATATACATTTGGACAAACAAGTCAAGTGAAGGGCCAATAAATCTGCCATATGAGCGAGATCAAGTGCCGAAAGCTAATCGCAACTCTCTCACCAACATTGGCGAAAAGGATAAAAAATGAAAAATTGTTGCCGCTGGCACAACCCGGACAAGCAAACGCAACTAAAAAAAAACAAAAAAAAAAACGAAAAAAGCATTTTAAAGTTGCACTTTGATTGATGAAAGCAACAAGAAAGTGCCACTCGCCGGCTGTCAAACTTTCATTGACGGCTGCCAGCGGGCGGGGAAAAAATCATAAAACACCAAGCGGGCAAAGGGTTTCTGAAATAAAAAGCACTTCACGAGGATGCCATCTCGGGCATGACACTTTAATTAAACACAACGGATATGCTATGGCTTTAAATTTGTTAAATAAACATATGTTGTAGAGATGTATCTTTATTTTCTAGGCATATAATAACTTTCCAGTTAAATATGTAATGAAAATAAGTAAAAATTCAAGTGTCACACCCTCAGGATTCTAAAATACTATAAATACAAATCAAATCTTTCAATGAGTAACCAAAATTAAGTGTGAAATATATTCAGAATTCTCAAAATTGGGCTACCACTTGGTCCGTTGCCCTCCTTGCGTTGGCCCCTTTGCGGCTCCTCATAGTCGGGAGTGGCCGGTACTTCCTCCA
Source organism: Drosophila orosa (assembly GCA_018904745.1). Classification (NCBI taxonomy): domain Eukaryota; kingdom Metazoa; phylum Arthropoda; class Insecta; order Diptera; family Drosophilidae; genus Drosophila; species Drosophila orosa. The sequence goes on from JAEIIH010008454.1 coordinate 2,830, forward strand.
TTTCCAGCTCCACCTGGGCGGGTCCCATTACCCCGGCGGCGGCCATCAGCAGTTGCTGCTTCTTCAGAATCTTCTGGTCAGGCAGGAAGCTACTTCCGCCGGCGGGCAGAATGGGTAGAAAGGGCACGGAGGCCATTGTTTGGGAGGGCGGTGGCACCGATGGCGACTTCTTTGTGTTGCCCTGACGGGTATTGCCGCCGGTGGTGGGTCTGAAGAGCTCCACCTCGAACTGCTTGCCCGGCTTGGCCTGCTTGGTCTTGCCCTTGGGCGAACTGTTCTCGTAGGGCTCCAGTTCGGGGAAAATGGCCTGAATCTTGTCGTATCGCTCAAAGAGCATGGGTATGCGGGCATCCGACGAGGATGAGGATGAGGTGGTGGTCTCCTTTACTTGCTTGGCTGCCTTGATGGATTGGCCATTGGCTCCAGAGGACCCAGAGGATGCGGCTATCTCGCCCACCACCTTGCGGCTCTTCTCGTCGTATGACTTCTCACCGGAATTGGCCTTGGGTCTGGGTGTTTGCACTCCATTCCTGTCCTGCTTGTTGCCCTTGGGCTGCTGCTGTTGCTGTTGCTGGGAGATGCGGTAGTACTTGTTCTTGCTGGTGGTATTCTGGACGGTGGTGCTCGGCGTGGTCTGCTCCTTGCGATTGCCACCCGATCCTCCGGACTTGCCCTTATTACCATTATTAGCCTTGTTTCCCTTATTATTGTTCCTCTCCTTATTGTTATTGTTGGCCTTGCCGTTGGCCTTGCCCAGGATGACCCCGTAGGTGGCCGATATCTGCTGGTAACCCTGCTTGGGCGGTGCAGGATTTAGCAGCGGATTGTTGGTCACAAAGCTGGACTTATTCGGAGGTGGAAGCTTGCCCAGCGGCAACTTGGCGCCGCCGGAAGGTGAGTTGCCAAAGTTATTTGGCGGAATGCGGGGATACTGCGGGGAATAGGCCTGATGGAGATTGCTAGTGGTGCTGCTGGTGTTGGCCGTGGTGGCCTCCGAGCCACTTGGCCGCGGCACCGAGATCGGATCGTTGGGATCGATGCTCTGAGTGGTGCCGTAGAAGATCAGCGACCATTCCCTGAGCAGAGCATGGCCTGGTGGATTACGATGCATGACATTGGGTGAGTTACGTTAGGTGTTAGGTGTGGATGGATGGATGGATCGAAGGTGAGTTCCACAAAAGCGCAGCATGTAAAACAGTACAGGTTTAAAGCATCTCGTTCTGACGGCACTAGTTCGGAATTGCTATTACTATTACGCAGTGATTGAGTGAGACTTACCCATGTAGCGACCTTCGTTGTGGATCTCCAGCTGCCAGTTGCCGCGCGGGGATTCACCCCAGGTGTGGACTGACATGAAGGGCCACTGGTTGAAGCCGGAACGGGAGTTGTCATGGATTCTGGGGAAGAAATTAGATAGAGAATGTATTAAATTATAGTTAGAAAATAAATTATTGACTCAATAACTAGTAAATATTATATATATTGTATCAATAATGTGGTAAAGAATTTATTAATCTAATTTATTATAAAAGAAGTGTTCACAAACTTTGATAAAGCTAATAAAATCAATAACAAGGAATTCTTTAAACAAATCAATCTTACTCCTGGGTAGCTGAGAGCTAACCTGTAAACAAATAGAGTTTAGAGTTTGGGGAAATATTTAACTTTTAATCAAAGCTTTTCATCTATTAAGTTTAATATTAATCAAATTATATGATAGTTGTAATTATGATAGTTTAAATGCGTTTATTTAGGGAAATATATTCAAATTTCTATTCGTTATTAATTTATTCAAGTATTGCCAATGCAAAATCTAACCGATTTATGGTATTTTCCATCGTAATTTATAAGTTTTAAAGTTTTTAGATACATTTACTTAACATCTAATGGTTTATCTGTATTTCAAGCCGAGTTTATCAGGTTTTTGCGATATTTATAGTTAGTTTCTCCACCTACCTGGGAGTGAGAAGCGTGACACTGGTGTTGGCGGGCGACCTCAAGTACAGCTGAATGTCTCCGCGCCTCTGCGATGTGAGGGTGATCTTGGCCTGGACATGCTCCAGATAATTGACCGAACGACAGTGGTTCACCGTCAGCTGCAGTGTGATATGAGTGCGGGGAGGAATGACCCTATAAATGTATAAAGATTAAATGTGATTAATAAATTATTAAATGGAAACCAAAATCCTCCTCCTACTTGTCCACATGGGGGGCATTGATCTCACAACGCTGCTGCTCCGGCACCGTCTTCCAGGTGCGCGCCACACGCACCATCTCGTAGGCGTCCATCAGGCCGTAGCCGAAGGAGTGGCTCACCCGCCGGCCCACCCCGTTGCGCGACCAGCTGGGATCCTTGAGGTTCGCCGGCTTGGCGGTGCGCACCACAATGTGCTGCAGATCGCGCCAGGTGAGATTCTGGTTGGACTGCAGCACCAATGCCGCAATGCCAGCGGCGAGCGGGGCCGACGCCGAGGTGCCCGTGTGGGAGACAGTGCACGAGTGATGCAAATCCGTGGTGACCACCTGCTTCTCGCCCGGCCCGCCGCTGCTATAGGTGGTGGCCAGCGTGGAGCTGCACTTCTCCGAATACCAGGGCACATGGCCCTCCTCTGTGGCGCTGGAGATGGACAGTGTCCAGATGGAGTTCGTGTACCCGTCGCAATTGCAGTTGTCCTGCTCCCGTCCCCCGTTTCCAGAGGCCCAGATAAATATGCTGCCCTTGCCGCCGCGTCCCTTGGTCGTGCCCTCAATGAAGGCCCTGGAGGCCAGTTCTCCGGGTCCGTCCACGGTCTTGCCATCGTCGTCGGGTCCCCACGAAGCGCTGTATATGTCGATGTGCTGAGGATTTAGCGACAGGGATCGTGCCTCCACAGCATCTGTGACATCGCCGTCCAGCATCCGGACTCCACCTACGCTGGCTCCATAGGCAATGCCCACCGCACAGAACGAGTTGTTGGCAGTGGCTGCCACCTCACCGGCACAGCGGGTGCCATGGCGATTGGAGTCTGTCATATCATAGTGCGGCATGGGATCGTCATCGTGGCTATTAACATCGTACGAGGCCTTGCGATCCTGTTTTTGGATGGTAAATATAATGGGTTATACAATATTTACAATATCTTTCCAAGACTTACGTAATTCTGTTCAATATCCGGATGATCAGACTCGAGTCCATCGTCCAGAATCGTCACCACCACGCCCTTGCCGGTAATCCCCTGCTTCCAAGCGGGTATCACATTCATGTCAAGGCCGCCACCGCGGTTCTGATGAAAGATTGAGGTTTAAATATAGGTTAAATATAAGGAAATGAATTGGAATCTTTATATATAATATATTTTGGTACTTAATCCCTTAATAAACCAAGGGTTTTGGGGTTTTAAAACCTTATCTTATGAGCTACAAATCTACACTTACCAAATACCACATCTGCGGCCACTTGGCATCATCAAAGGGCATGGCATCCACCTGCGACATGGCCCTCGATGAAGTCCTCGAGGGTCGCATTCGGATGAAGTCACGCTTGGAGCGTGACTTGGCTCGCTGCTGCTTGGCCCAGTGGACACGATCGTCGTCATCGAGTCGCGTTTGGTGATGCGTGGCGGGGGAGAGCGACCGCTTCGAGACCTTGTGATGTGCGAAGTGGTAGTGATCGTCGAAGATCTGCAAAGGAAGAAGAAAACACATGTTAAAAGCTATAAATATCATCTAGGAATCTAGCACATAAAGTAGTCAAGGGACTTAACGTCTTGGAAACACTTTTGGGTATTTTACATTCTGAATAAAGCCTTGGAAGGATCATTATTTCCAAACTTAGAGACTTCCTTTATAACCATGTCTGGCGGAATGGGAGGAATCCGCAAGCTGGCGGCCAGACTTTTTACTCCCAACGAAATTCGGCGCTTTCAGGCCTACAAGAGTCGTTTTAGTCAAAAGTATCTAAGTATGGAGGGTTTAAAGACGAACTTTAAGAAACCGGACTTGGGAAAGCTAATGAACTATCGCGTGTTTACGACCCAAAAAGAACGTAAGCCATAAATATATCTTTAATGAGAGATTGGACATAACTTATATATATTTCTTTATATATTTTATTCCTAATTCCCACAGAGTGCCACGAGGAGCCCCGAGCCCAGCCCGAGTGCGATCCCAGTTGGGACAAACTGTTTCCCAGGGGGCCGCCATATAAGCCTCGGAATACCCACTATTGGTATCCAGATGCCGAGCATCTAAAGGAATACGAGAACATCGTGATGTATCCCACCGGTGACCAGTGGAGGCAGCGACCAAAGATGACGGGGAAACAGATCCCGCCGGTGGATCGTACCTTTCGCACCAAGTTTATTAACTTTGGACCCGCCCATCCGGCAGCCCATGGTGTACTCCGCATGATCCTCGAGCTGGACAATGAGACGGTACTCTCCGCGGATCCGCACATTGGCTTGCTGCATCGCGGCACCGAGAAGCTGATCGAATACAAGACCTATGTCCAGGCTCTGCCCTACTTCGATCGCCTGGACTATGTCTCCTGCATGGCCAATGAGTTGGCCTATGCCCTGGCCGTGGAGAAGCTGCTCAATGTGGAGATTCCACGGCGGGCCAAGTACATACGCACCATGTTCTCGGAGATAATGCGACTGACCAATCACACCATGGCCATAGCCTCCTCCGTTTTGGATTGCGGAGCCATCACGCCGCTCTTCTGGCTCTTTGAGGAGCGTGAGAAGCTCTACGAGTTCTCGGAGAGAGCATCGGGGGCACGGCTGCATGCCGCCTACATACGGCCGGGAGGCGTGGCCTCGGATATTCCCCTGGGATTCTGTGATGATCTGTACCAGTTTTGCCAGCAGTTTGGCGATCGCCTGGACGAAGTGGAGGACGTGGTGACAGACAATCGCATCTGGCGGATGCGTAACATTGGCATCGGTGCAATCTCGGCCCACGATGCCCTTAACTGGGGATGCACTGGACCCGTGCTGAGGGCCTGCGGCATCAAGTGGGATCTGCGGAAGCAGCAGCCCTACGATGCCTACGGGGAAATGGACTTTGATGTGATTGTGGGCTCCAATGGGGACTGCTACGATCGGTATTTGGTGCGGATTCGTGAGATGCGCGAGTCCATCCACATCATCGAGCAGTGCATCCAGTGCATGCCGCCGGGCGAGATTAAGGTGGACGACATGAAGATCAGTCCACCGCAGCGGCGCAGCATGAAGATGGGCATGGAGGAGTTGATCCATCACTTTAAGCACTTCTCGCAGGGCATTCATGTGCCACCGGGACAGACATACACAGCCGTGGAGTCGCCCAAGGGAGAGTTTGGTGTGTATCTCATCTCTGATGGCTCAACGCGTCCATATCGCTGCAAAATACGCCCAGCCTCCTATGCTCATTTGGCTCTCATGGCCAAAATCGCGCCCACACACCTGCTGGCCGATGTGGTGGCCATTATTGGATCACTGGACATTGTATTTGGCGAGATTGATCGTTGATTTGTAATAATTTGTAGAATTTATAGATGGGTTTAACATTAAGGGCCGCCTAAACATTAAGAAACAATAGCATATTGCTAAATTTAGCTTAATCTTTTAAATAAACTAAAAGAGACACTGGTTTTATGAGTTAAATTATCCCATATCCCCTAATTCCTTCCCCTTGGTCTCTTTTAATTTGTTTTGAGTGTAAAAACAACGCACAGAAACCCTTTTGCATTGTCCCCCAACCCAAGGGTGAGTGTAATTAAAATGGGAATTTAATATTTTTGAAATTTATGCGAAATTGTTCTGATTTGCTGACGCATAACATAAGCCTGCACCATATTCTCCATTCTCCATTCTATTTATCTGTCCAAGCGAGCGGGTTTATGTCGCAACAACAACAGCAGAGATTCTGTGTGGAATCAGAAATTGTTAATTAAATCCCATTGTGCGAAATTCTTTAGCAAAATGCAATTTAGGATCAACTCCCACAAAAGCTGGCTTCAGGTCGAACTATTTCGCATTTACAGCTGCCATTAGATGTGCGTTGGACACACAGGCTAGTAGCTTATGGCAACCATTGGCTCGTGAGGTTATGCTGCATTGTTGTGGCCTGCCAGGGGATTTCCAGTTATTCCGGAGGTGAATACATATGATGCATACCTTTCGAGTGCAGCAGGCCAGATAGTGACAGGTAAAGGGATGCCAGTGTTATCGCCTGAATATATGCGTCTTCCGTGTGCGTTTGGCCAGCAAACTTGCGCTTGGTTGCTGCTGCTTAATTGTAAATGTATTTTTCGCCTTCGTGGTCCCAAAAACAGGCATCATTAAGGGCCATGACAACACCAGAGGCAGCGTTGCCACGCTGAGTTGGCGGCAGGGACCTCAGGTAAACGCATGAAAGTATGCAGCACAATTTATTTATGCCCACAGCAGGATGTCGCCGTCGATTTGGCAACAGCGAAAAGAGGCTTTTCCTCGCCGGCTGCTTCTCTTTTCTGGTTCTATTACTATGGCAACGTGTTCTGATTTTTATTTTCTGCTTAAAATGTTATATTCTGGGGCACTTCAGAAATCACTAGGGGTTTTAATACTTATAAGAATGAGCAATACAATTTTTAGGTTCGAAATTGGTTGGTAATTTGATTTATTTTTCAATGTACAAATTTGTAAGATAATTTTGGACACCTTTTTAAAAGTTTTAAAAATCCTAGTCGTTTCTAAAGTGCCCCCTAATTATCTTACATCCTTATACTTTTATCAAAGATGTTATTTCTTTTTATTTTAAAATATATTGTTAATCGGCATATATTAAAAAATAGAAAAGAGTAAAACACCCAACAATCAAATCTCCAACTTAGTTTACAATAGTTTAAAATAGCACACAACACCCCCTGAATGTCTTTTTCCTTTCATGGTAAAAATGCATTAGTAATCGGCATATATTTAAAAATAGAAAAGAATAAAGTAACACCTAAAAATAAATTCTCAAATTTTCGTTAAAATCGCCAAAACCCCTAAATATGTGAAAATGGGAGCACCCCCTGAATGTCTTTTTCGGTCCATGTGTTTGTCGTGAAATTCGAGCCGTTGACTGGCACAGGATGATAGTAGAGAGGCATATGTGCAAACGCTTCCACAGCCCACTTTCCACTTGCCACTTGCCACATCCTCCGCTTGGATCCTGTCACGGCTGGGCGACTACTAAAATTTTAATTGCTGTTACTCTCTGCGTACGTGTCGCCGCCCTGCGCTCAAAGCTCGTTTAGTTTTTATGCCCCTCGAGTGGTGCTCACACTCCTCCAACTTCCGCCGCCCACTATCAAGTTTATTAATTTATGCAACACACACACACACTTGGATTTGTTTACTTGCCGCCGCCTGCTCTTATGCATATGCAATTTTGTCCAACATTTTAATTGAGTTGGGTGGCCAAGTTAAGTTAATACCTCGCACACACACATACACCCTGGGAGTGACTTTATTTTTGCGAAAATAAACACAACAAAAAAAAAAGATGAGCTTAGGTTTAATTGTTTTGTTGCGGTTTCAATTAAAATTGACTCGTGTGCAACTCAAACTGGGCACCGCCCCAATCAAGCTTAAGTGCTAAATGGAAGCGGGTGTCCTGTGGCCAGGATATTAACTTTTACAAGCCATTTGCCGAGGCCCAGGGCACACATCAAGCTAAATAACATGTGGCAGATGCACAGGAGAGATATAAGGATAAATGGGTTTAATGAAAAAGGAAGGAAGTTCTCCTTTGCTGGAAATATGAATATTTATACTTAAAAATAATGTACTTGAAGAAGTTTCCGCTGTTTTTTCCCTAGCTATTTATATTAATATAAAAACCAAGTAGTGTATTCTGTTAAGCGAATTATTTACCAGTAATTCCACCTCGACTTCAGACAGCTTACCGCAAGCAGCTAATTTTCTAGTGCATTTGTCGAGAACAATAAAAAAAGCTGAAAAAAAGTCAATAAAACCATGGCAGCAGTTGGCGAAATGTTAAGCTGTGAATAATGCCCTCGCCATGTCAGCTTTTAAAATTGTCAACAATTTAATTAATCAACTTGGGGTGCAGGCCACCAAGGCGTCTGATATTTGTGTGGGGCTCTGATAAATGGCTAAAAGGAGCCAGGCGTCGATGCGGGAGGAATGGTTACCAGGTTAGGGGAACACAACCCTCGAATAAGGTATACAAAAATAAATAAAATGTTTTATATTTTATTTAAAGCTTTAAAATGTAGAAAAATTATATCCCCTCGAGCTCTCAATGTGCTTAATTGCCAATGAAAATGGTTAATTTTTCAACGTCCCCCGTGACGGCTGCCTCGGGGCAGCCATGGAAGGCCGGAAACGAGAGCAGGAACAGGAACAGGACCAGCTCCAGGTGACAGGTAGACAGGAAGCAGGCCTGTATAAATATGTGCACCATTTCATTAGCTGCTAATTAATTTAGCCCGCCCCCATACCCTCCACAAAATCCACACCTTAATGGAGGCGAAGGAAATGCAGTTTGGATTTTCAATTAAGTGGGAGAGGAAGTGAGAGAACCTCGGATGATGGGATGTGCGATTCACCGGTTGTACCGCTGGCAAAATATTACACAGTGTTAAGAGCGATGACAGGTGCAGAGGCCCGAGGCACCTGGGTAAAAACTACGAGAGCTGTAAGCTGTCACACAGCAGCGAGCTGTGAAAGATGTCAACGGCAGGGCGAAGGCAGTGCTGCTGCTGCTGCTCTAGGATTCCCACATCAAAAAAGGTTAAACATAATTCACTGAAAAATATGCGAATATACGGAATTTAAGATTAAATCCCATGCATTCTCATACCTGTACAATGGCTGTGTTCCAACTTGATCCCCCATGACCCAGAGTTTATGCTTTTAACCCACTTTTGGTTCGTGTGTAAAGGAAATTTAATAAATATATGTATGGAGATGGAAATAATAAATATTTCTGTCAAGAAATACGATTTAACTTGTATTTA
>JAEIIH010008455.1:0-35662 GCA_018904745.1 Drosophila orosa
TAAAGCCTGTCTTTTTGTATATCCCTACAAAAACATTACTTATCTTTAGCAATAAATGAATAAATTAGCATCTACAACCAAAATCGTATGAAATACGGTGTTCAAAATAAATATATTAATCCCCCATTTGCATAATTTCTAATAGCAAAAACAAGAGAAAAGCGAAACGAATAAATCATCAAGCTTTAAATTAACCGCACCAAAATAAATAGCAATAAATTAACGAGAGGAAAAACATTCTGTGCGTTCTGTATGCATGCGGCTTTGCCCAAAAAAACGGATAAATATCCAATTCATTAAATGCGAAATAAACATTTAATATTATGGTGTTTCCCGCAAAATCTCCATATCTACTTCGGTTATGTTGCCCAAAAATACAAATAAATGTTACAGCAAACAAAAAGTGGTGGCATAAATGCTAAAATTCCAGGAGAAGGCAACCAAATGCTTTGGCAGCTTATAAAAAATTTAATAAACGATTTCCAGCTGATTCTCAGACCCAAAAAGGGACCAGGAAGGACTAAAAGTCCCTGAGAAATAATTACTGCATTTCCCGGAAAAAAAACGAAAAGTATGAAAACCAGAAGGAAGAATTAACATAAATTTTTTGGAAAGCCGCTTAGGTCAAATGAAAAGCAGCCACGCTGAATGAGGAAAGGTTCAAAAAGGGCCACGCCCATCATTTCATTAGCTGGCATTCCTGATTTGAGTAACGAGTTTCTCAGAATTGGGGACTGGGATTTGTGTTGTCCTGGATAAGCCGAACATAAAATGCAACCTTAAAAATAAAAGAATGCTCTTGGAGGGGTTCATTTACAAATACAACTGATTGTATATTGTAAATTTGCTCCCAACAAAAATAGCCAAAGGTTGAGGCTAACTTTTAATTAATTTCTATTTGTGTTTATTATAATTAATATACTGCAGAAAGCGTATTCACGATTCGACAGATTTCACAGACATCACCTTTTAATTTTACACAAAAGCTTGGTATTAAACAAGAAGGATGCTTTCCGTACTTTAGGACTGGACTTGTATTGCCTGGCTAAGTGGAGGGCCTTTTAAAGGACTACAGCCAGGGTTGCGGGACTGTGGGAGAGGACACCTTTAATTGGCCACTCCGATGCTGAATGGCATAATGGAGTGGCATAAATCTACTTAACACCCGCACAGATTGCAATGCAAACATCATTGTTGTAGGCCGCACTCATTTCCTGCTTTGTCCCTTCCCCTCCCCAAGCCTGGGGGATTTGATTAACATTTCGTCAAAGCCTTGACTGGAGAACAAAAGCCAACACAGCAGGGAACACAATGTGGCATTGATTTGTGCATTTCAGATGTCTCCTTGCGGCACTGTGTGGATGGATGAGCAATGTCTTCTTCCTCTCTAATGATTACGCATATGGGGTGTTCTGCTGTACTTTTATCATCACCAATCTACTGTGGGAGTAGCTGTATATTTCGGAGTATAAATTGGAACATTAGTATCCCAAATCCGTGGAAACTACCTAAGTAATGTTCTCCATTTTGTAATATTATGTACTATTTATTAGGTAGAGGTGATGCCTGAACCTTGATTATCACTGCTTTTACTTTCCCCTTCATACAAGTTCATCAGTGTGCAGCATAATTTTACCACTGTTCAAGATAAACCTGATGGTCTCCGAACAAGTGACGTGAACATGTGTGTTTTTAGTCTAGTGAAAACTTGTTAAAGCCCAGCAGCATGCTGTTGCTTACTTCAGGGAGCAGCCATGCAAATTTTTGGACCGTTAGAATAGTTAAAGCCACAAGCCGGAAGTTGTAAAGACAGTGAAAACAAATGTCTCACTTGGCTTTTTGACAGCCTCTCGTAAAGCGCTCCAACTTGAGGACCCACCATGCCCAACCGAAATTCGCCGACAAAAAGTGTCCTTCCCAGGGAACTTTTTGTCTTGGATAGGCCTTGTATACATACTTAGAGCAAAGTGCTCGTGTATGTGTTTGGATTTATGTCGCGTATGCGACAAGTTCCAAAGTTGTGTCGGAGGAGGAGCACACGAGCGTGTGGACGGGAATAGATGCGAGGAACAGCTTAAGTTCGGCCAGAAGTTTGGCGCACTTGACAAGAGTCTGCAAACAAAATTAGGATATATTTGCCGCACATACTATGTCGGTTAATTTAAAGACCCGGCCTTGAGGGAAGCTGCGTTGGCGTATAAAGAAAAGCCAGCGAACTGGGTTAATAGATAAACCTTAATGGGCGTCATTCCAGCCATTTGGGAAGCCGAGGCCCTTGAATATATTTTTTTTAAGAAAGAAAATCTTTCGTGAAGGTTGCGCAAAGGTTGTGCCATTTCCCTAAAGCGAATATTTTTTCTTAAATAATATTTGCTGAGCTGGACATGAACAATAATTGTGCTGGTATTCAGATAAGTTAAGTTAAAGACATTGGATTGCGCGAGAAGATTATCCTTAATCTCCTACCAAATGGACACGAAGAAGTGATATTATATGGATGTATGGAAATGTATTTGACTTATTTTATTATGTTCATTTGCTTCTTAAATAAAAAAAATCTTTTAATTTGTATTACTTTAAATCTAAGTTATTTCATATTTTAATAATTTTATTGATTAACTAATGCCTTCAATACGGGTCTTAACTTTTTACGGCACACAGTTCTTTGATCACGGCTAGACTAGACAACATCAAATTGGAAATAATTCAAAATTCAGCGCACACATTTATCAGACATTTTATGACTGCTTGGCACCTTGACAAACTCTTAATCAACACAATAAACTCGGGCTCGCCACTAAGTATAAGGCTCGCCCCATGCGATAAGCGCTACTTGACCCAGCTCACACTCATTCATTATTAACTGCCAAGTGGCATGCAAATCGCAGACATTTCGTCCTTTGAAGGTATTCTATTCTATTAACCTTTCTGTTTCGTTTGCCACATGTCTCCGTCCGATTCGGTTGTTTGCCGTTCGAAAGGAAGGAAGTTTATCGACTAACCCAGTCCCGAGGGGATCGCATTTGTTATTTCTGAAAAATTTGTCTGTCTGACTTTTGTGTGACTTTGTCGCTTTAATTTGCGCGTGTATCTCGCTCGCCCTTGCTTTGTTCTGTAAGCTCTATTTATTTTATTTTATTTCGGGTTTTTCGTCAAGTAGTTGCTGCTACTCGAGGACCTTGGCCATTGTCATAACAAGCAGGTTGATTTGGCTAACAAGCGGCAAGAGCGGCAGCCAGGCGCGACTTACCCAGAAATTCAGTGCAATTAATATGCCCAAGTTGAAGCCGCGCTATGTGTGTATTTTTTCCCGCTACACTACAATTAAATGTGTTAAAAAATACTTCAATTCAATCAAACATTAATAGTTTAAATACAGAAAATAAAATATCTATGCAGACACCGATAAAATGAGTAAAGAAAAAGGTAGCTCTAGAAGTCTGGAGTGGCTTTCAAAATGGAATGCGGATAGCCCAATCCAATATTGGAATTTAATTGGAATTTTATTGTTCTTCAGAAAGTTAACATAAACAATTGCTCACTTAATATTTTTGCAGTGCACTTTGAGTGAGTTTCAAAGTGTTGAGGTGCTTAGCTGACTTTCCTGACTTCCCAGCCAGCACTTCCCCGCTGTGGGACATGGCGTATACGTAACATAAGCTAGTGGCCTACAATTACAAAGCACACTCACCCAGCAGGTCCAGGTCCTGGTTCTGGCTCCAACCTCGATGTATGAGTGTGAGAGTGTGTCTGCTCAGCCTAGACACTTCGCTCTGCCAACTGGCTATTGGCCACTGGGACTTTAAGCCGCTTTGAGGGCTGTCGACAGGCCGAAAAGGCTTGTCTGGCCGGAGATTTGGCGTTTGAGGTCCTTCGCCCGTCTGCGACACGTGCCCTCTTCGCCCGAACGTACACACACGCACTGCCGGAGTGCAGGAAATCCTTTCTGCCGGAGGCAATTAAAACGATTCGGCCGTTTGACTTCGCCGTGTTCTTGTAGCTGGCTTTTGGTAATTTTAGACTCCCTGGCTCATATATCCCTCAACAACATCTTCATGGCTGCCACGATCTCACTGAAAAATGTAAACGTATTTTGTGTGTTGTTTTTTCTCTCTTTGGGGTGGCACAGCGCTGGAACTTCTTCGCCGTGCCGCACACAAATATTCGGCAATTAATCCCAGCGGGCGGGTGATTGGGAGGCGCCGGTGCGTACCAGAGATGGTGGAGGCGGAATTGAAATCGGAATGCCTTACGAGTACGCGTACTGGCACTCGCACTCGCTCGCATAATGTGGGCAGGCGTCAGTCGGCTGGCGTGTGTCATCTTTAATGGCAGCCATGGCGACGGCGAGTTGAAGGGGCTGGGAAAGGTATTTCCCTCAGCCCTTGGATTTTGTTGCTGCCGCTGTTGCGGTTTGTTGTGTGATCTGATCACGTATTTGCCGGGTCAACAGCGGTAGCAACAACAAGGGTGACACTTTGTGGGCCCGGCTGGGCGGGTACATTCTCAAATGAATATTTCACATTAGGGCAGAAGGCCGAAAGAAGCTTTTTATAATCTTGCGGGCTTACTTTTGAGTCGCTAGATTTCAATGAAGTGGGTAACATAAACCAGGGATTTTGGCTAAAGTTGTTGGGCATCTAAATATAGAGCACCATTTGTCCTTCCGTCGCCCTTAAATGTTTTCTTAAAGTGTTGAGTTGGAAGTGAAATAACTAGATATTTTAGCTTTAAATTCTCCAGTTTTTTAGTAACTACCTGTACGGCCCCCAAGCTAAAGTTTATTAAGCATCCGTGGATATTAATTTATTAAGGAAAATTATTCAAGCTTAAAGAGCTCATTAGATACGGGTTCAATTCAATTTCTTTTCCTCTCCGATATTTGTATGCAACTGAACAACTTATCTTAACTGGCAGGGGGAATAATTTGTGGGTTAAAATGTCCATATTCACTCATAGATCGCTTAGGCAGCCACCCGCCGAGCTGCTCTCGAAATGTGCGTTTCACATTGTTTGCATTTCATTGGGCAGGCTCATTAATACCCATCTGGGCCAAGTAGTGCCATTGATATGCCTGGCACGCCTTGACTTCCAGACCGCGCACACATCGCACACAATTACCAGGACCGCTGCCGCCTGGGCGGTTCATTCATAAAAATCGTGCGTCTCCGCAGAGTTAAAGCTTTAAACACCAAACAACACACACATACACTGCCAGTCAACTTGAGTGGCGACTTCTTGCACAATTCGCGCTGCCTACTTTTTGGGGCAGCAGAACCAGAAGCCGCAGCACAAATCGAAACCCGCGCGCGACTTGCGCCGGAGTTTTGGAATTTGAACGAATTCGCTGCGGACACACGACCAGACGACTCGGGATTTGCACGGGAACTGAAACTGAAATCGAAACGAAGCGATACGAAACGAGCCTGATTGGGTCGCAGCAGCCGCCAAATGGAAGAAGCTGAGTTACTTCGTCGACAACGAAAGTGAAACGTAACGCATACGCAGCGTTGACCCGCTTCCCCACAGGGGCGTCCGTCGGAAGCTTTTGCCCTTCGCGAGCTTTCAGAGAGGAAATGGGTTTGCGAGAGAGCGCAAGGACTCCGAACAGCTGACTTTTGTTATTAAATCCATCCGACTTGCCGGGCGGCCGCTAGATTTGTTATTGTCGTGTGTCCGCTTATTCCTTCGCCAAGCGGTTTTGTTTATGCAAAGTTTTGTTTGGGGATTATCAAGTAATTGATTGCATTACCCGACTATCAGCCAAGGATTTCGGTTGCTGTTGATATAGCCAAGGTCTCGCTGAACCGGCTCGGCAAATATATCACTGCCTACTAGCCCACACTTGCGGTCTTTGGGTGGTTAACCGAGCTTAAATTGGACAGGATAAATAAATGCGGCACTTGACGCAGAGAAAATGATAATGAGTGAAGACAGATTATATAATTAATTATTTAAACGTTTAATTGGGAAGTATTGAGAGATTTGGGAGGTTAATTTTTTCAGTTGGTAATTTTTTGGAATACAATGTAATAAAGACTTTGTTAATATAGAGAGACTCAAGCGGATTCAATACAGGAATTAATTAAATGCAATATAAACACATGCTGAAAGTCTAGAGTTATCTTGCTAAGGAACCATGGCGAAATTTATTTAAATTAAATTATATTAAGGAAAAAGCAGAACAAAGTTCAACAACACACAAAGGGCATACTTAGCTCAATTACTTTCAGGGAAGCCTACTTGAAAAGGAAAATTATGCATTTAACTTTGATTAAAGAAGCTAACTACCTCGCGAAATCATTTGAAGTTCATATGATGTAGATGATAGAATAGGACCAACCATAAACATGGGTTTCAGGTCAAAATCCAGCGGCTTGAAGATTAGATTAATTCTTATATAGGTACCCAGTCTCCAATACTTGGTTTATGCTCAACACCCGAACAATTAGGCATCTAAAAGCTTTTTAAGCACACGTGTCCTCGTCTCCCATACCACAAAACCATTTTATGAATGAACAAGCCGTATATGTACCACCGTATACACGGCTATGGAGCCTAACTGTCTTCCTTCCTGTTCGGTTCGGTTCCCGCCGGGCTGCCATTATGTTGATAATTTGATTCTCATTGTCGGCGCTCGTCGGCTTTGTGCGTTTCATTGCCTGCGCCCTAAAATGCCATTATATTCTACTTACTTTTGTGGCTGCCTTCGTCGATTCTTGCATTTAATAGGAATTTAATTATGTGTGTACGGAAGGAAAATATTTACTCATGTTCGCTGCTGTTGTTGGCCCTGCCTTTGTGACGCGGCAATTTATTTGAGCCAACCAAAATCTTGGACTGAAAATATGCCTCAGCATAGGCCTATTTAGTCATTAATAAGGAAAGCATTTTAATTACTTAAGCAGCTTTGCATAATCGGAGGGGAGAACTGGCAGGGATGTGTGAGCTTGGGGAATCAGATTTTGGGTCAAATTAGATTACCCGATTAACTTGAGTTGCTCGGTTTGGGTTAGGGAGTTGTTGCTTTAACGTTTAAAGTTTCTTACTAATCAAGATATATGTAGGTGCGAAAATGAGAAAATTATTCAATGCTTTATAAGCTGTTTTTTTTAAGCCCGAGTCCTTTACTTGATTTTTTTAGGTAACAAATATTACAATTTAAATTAATTTTGTATCCCCTTAAGGCTTACGAAAAACAAAAACCCTCTAAAAACCAAAACAAAACTTGAAAAAATACCGAAAGCTCAAACTATTTTTTCCCAGGACTTCCGTCTCAGGGAAAAATAAATAATACCCAAACCATAAAAGTTATCCTAAAAGCTGTCCAAGCTTTAAGTTTTAAGGAGCTTTTAGTAGGGACTCTTAGGATTTTAAGCTTGCCTTATTTGGGACTAACAAAGATCTAGTATTGGCAGAAACATTATTTATACTTGAAAAATAAAACGTATTAAGCATATCTGAAAGCAATTCAATTATTTCCGAGCTCTAATAAAAATTAGGAAGGGCTTAGCTAATAAACCCGACTAAACCACACGAAAAGTGAGCGTAACATCTCACCCCCTTTGTATTTGCTTATTTTTCTATTCACCATTTCCTTTCACATACCCACAGAATTTTATTGCTTAACTTTTCGGCACGAAGCCTTTTTGCCGGCCAACTGACCTTTAGACAGGAGGTTGGCCCAGACCTCAACGATGCCCAAAAAGTTTTCACAGGTCAAAGAAAATATTTTGGATGGGCAACATTACAATATGACAAGTTCCCTCCGGAGGTAGGGGTAGTTTAACCCTTCCCCCACACACCTTGCGCTGTTGACTTTGTGTTTGTCGTGCAATAAAACAGAGAAATCACCCTTCTGTAAGAAGTGAAAAAATATTGGGTGGAAAAAAGTGGAAGAGGACCAAATGGCAGGCGAAACCACAAACTTTTTAACTCGATCGGCGACGGTAAAATGCATGAAAATCTGTTTAATTTCGCAGATGCGGCTAACCGTTAACCGCCAATGGTGGAAAGGCAACCATCTGCTTGATTACATTTCGTTTATTTCACTTTCCACCAAGGCGGGCCCTCCAATCTGCCCGAGATTTCGCTTAAATAAATTGAAAACTGTTTACGGCCTTTGTTCCACGAAGGCACCACTAACAAGAAGGAAAAAACTAATTAAATTGGCCATTTGCCTGCCGCTAAAAACTTGGCCCGAAACTTGGCTTAGCTTTCGACACCTGCGAACATGTTTACACTTCCTGGCAAAACTTTTGGTCAAACCGGCTTTACATGCCGGGCACATAACTCATTTCGAGCATCCCGCTGCTTCCCCCTTTGAGCACTCAAAAGTTGGCCAATACAAATACATACATACACGAATACCTATATAAGGAAAGTTTCAATGTCCGCCCTTAGCCATCAAGTATCTTATCTGTCGGCTTTAATATTGAACTCATTTCCACCGGCCTCGCCTTGACCAGCTCACCTTCCCGGCTTTATTATTGGCAAACTTTTTAAATGACTTTCGCTCAATAGATTTATGAATATTTTCGAGAGCCATCATCCTCACGGGCCTAATGACGGATCTTGGTTTAATTTCAAAAGCCAAAGTTGCTCTCCGATGGAATGGTAAAAGTACCAGATGAGTCAGGCCACAAAAAGGAAACTCATTCAATTAACGCGCCAATTTCAATTCAATAAATTTGAAGAAGTCCTCTAAATGGCTATGGCAAGCGGGTATACCAAATTTTTCAGTCAATGCGGCAAAAAATACTTTATATTAAGTTTAAGAATTTTACATTTTTTAAGCATGCTGTAAACAAGCAGGGGCTTCTTTCCGAACATGTAACTGTTTACAAACTGTCAATTTAGGGCATTCACCAGTCAATGAAATTTACTTTATCTGCCACCATTCCCTTTGGACATCAACTCTTTTTATGGCCCCCATTAAGGATATATTAAAATCAACATTGTGGAATTTTTATGACTCGGCTCAACAATGAGGGCCATGCTGTGGACAGGCCACGTTCTGTCCTCATCTAGGCAGCGGTCAGCGCTAAATATTAGCGCCTACATGTCGTATACGTAATTGTGCATACACCATGTTGGTCGGGGCGATAACGAAGGGGTTTCAGAGACCACCCTCTCAAGGGCAGCGAAGAATTCCCGCACGGCGTAATAATTTACTACCTCGCACAGCTGCAACTGTACAAGTCATAAACATAAGGCCCTGAAGAGGGGGCACGGGAACTGATGAGGGGAAACGGGCCAAAACAATTTAGTCAGCAACTTAGCGACATTGTCTTAGCGTTCGACGAAGCCAACGAGATGGAAATCTCGAAGAAACTCACTTGTTGGTTCAACTTTTTTGTTTATGTTTTCAATCGAAACTTTTTTGGGGTGAAGCTCTCCAAGATACAAAAGAACATTCCGAAAAAGTTTAGAACTCACTGCAAAATTCATTTGGATTTTCCTTTAACCGAAAATTTAATTCCATTTAATTGGAGTTGATGAAAATGTATTCATTATTAGTTTTCCATTGGCAAGGAGGAATCTTTAAAAATCAGACCACAGCAAGCTCAAATTCTGGGGGAGAAAATTTTTTATTCTCAAAAACATTTCCGTAATAGTTAGAACTTTAATTAATATCAAGTAGAACATGCAATCACAATAACGCAATATCCATTTAGTCGTTCATTTAAAGTTCCATTCATAAATAGCAATTGCTTAGCAAGTACAATTTCCCAGCAAAACTGAACCAGTATTTAAGAGCTACAACTTAAACAGGGACAAAGCTAATTAAGAGAAAATTTCCCCACCAGCAGAATTGCTAAACTCTTTTAAAAATTAACGAATTTCGTTATTTTTTTTTAAATTTACATATGGATATTTCTTTAGTTTCACAAGAATCTAACAATAGATATATAATTAAACTTTAAAATGTAAATTTAATAATTTAATAATTTAAATAAATAATTTTCCTCTGACCCCACCTAAGATGTTGCAAACAGAGTTGGAATGAAAATACATATTAAATGCAAGGTGAGCATTAACTTTGTACAATACTGTGTTTATAAATAAACTAGCGAACGTTGTCTCGTCCCAATTTAATGACTTGAGGTAAACTCCAGTTTGATAATATAAATACAAAAATCGAATTGTTTATAATTTTTTATTGGTCATGAATGAAAGGGCATGGATTTTTCTTCTTACTGAAGCAACTTTTTGCGCTTTATTCATTATTTATTTATTTTATCAGATGCAAATACAAATAACTCAGAAGGTCTGTCAAGAAAACGAAATAAGAAAATTAATTTGTTTACTTCCTACTTGCAAGCAGGTCTTCTCCGGTGGTCTTCATTTTTTCCCGCACTTCAATCATTTATATAAATATATTTAATAGATTAATTTCTAAAATCAGTACTGTGCCTTCTTTTTGAGGTGGTGACATTAAAAAATTATTTATAAAATAACTACATGCCATATTGATATAGAGATGGTGTGGAATAAACATCAATTGACCAATGAGTAAATTTTTGTTTCTTTTGAAAATAAAATCTGATTTAATGTTGAAACAGGCATTTACTTTTGATAAGACAAATTTCTCGTTTTGCAAATCGCAAATTTGAAAGGGAAAATGAGAGCTCCGATTTTCGGTTTCAAAAAACGAAAAAAAAACAGATTCTGAAAAATAGGCCTGATTACCAATGCATGAAACGGAGTCCGACTGCACCCCTAGTAAGAGAAAGTAACCTAAGAGAAAATTTCCCATCAGCATGAATTCGTCAAGAGGCTTAATGGCGTTGGGAACGGACAGGCACTTAAGTTGCCTATACAAATTATAACTTTTGAATTCTTTTTTGAGAAAACATAAACAGAAATAAGATGTAAACATAAAACATTGTATTTTATAGAAAAAGTTTAGATTAGCTTTACAGATTGAAAAATGGTATTAAATTTCCTTCTTTCTGTGTTTTGTGTTGCTCAACTCATTTTAAGTGAATAGAACTATCTTTGTGTCCTTGCGGGGGGTGTATTTATTTGTTCACCTTTCTCAACATAAAATAACTTCATTACCTTCGTTCTGCACAAAGAGCACTCCATGGGACTTTCCTTCCAATTAGCCGACAATCAGCATGTTATTCTCCATAACTTTATTACTCGTGACACCCGTGTAAATGAACCAAAATAAACTTTGGGGATAAAAGGACCATTGACCCAGCGGAAATCGCACGCTAAACGTAACAATAAACACAATTTGCGATTCCCCTGCCCGTAATTTCGGCTGTGGGTCAATCAGCAGTGGAAGGTCGCTATAATTGAGATATAGTGTGGGCGCGGGGCATGCGAATCCCAAACGGAATTCAATTGATAGGCTTGTCAAATTGGCAGACGATTATAATTTGCCATGTGCACAAAGAATCCGAATGAGCCAGACGCTCGGCTGAGGCATCAATAGAGATAGCAGCGTCAGGTCAAAGTTTTGCCAGCCATTTAGGCTATGTTTCAGTATCGCATTTGCAGTTTATCTTTTATCTTTATTTTCTCTTCTTCTCGGTATCCTTCGAAAAACGAGGAGCATGACCATAAAGGACCCCGATACAGTTCACTGTAAGTGCGAATGGCGCCTGACAAGAGTCACAGAGTGTCCTTGACATTGATGGCCACCGAGATGGAGTCTGAACGATTTTTTTTCTATTCTGTCCCATATATAATTGCTTCCTGTGCCATGTTTATCAAGCCAAAGTCAAAGTCAAAGTGCAGCGTAATAGATGTATGAATGTGCGCACAAAATACCTGTCAGTTTCATGTTTGCCATGACTTGTGAAAACTTTTGCAATCTACCTTGGGAAATGGGTATTTTGATTGGCTTCCAAGTAGGCGGTACCCAACAGCCGCAGACTATTATTTCAATGAAATGTGAAAAACGCCACATTTGGGGACATTATAAAGTTATGAAATCAAGTTTAAAATGTATAAAAAGTTGCCTGCACTTACCGGGGAGACCATTTGAATATTTGTGCTGGCAGGGTAATAGAGATATGCAATGAGAAAAAATTCTACCTGACTTATAATATGAGTTCCTAACGCCGTTTAGCCTGGGAATGCTACTGTACATCATATGATATCATACTGATCTGACTGTAGCTTTCTTACTTGTTTCATTTTCATTATTATTTTAAATTGACTTATGAATTATGAAAAGAGATTTTTAATAAATATTTACAACGCCTTCAATTCAAAAAAGTTTAGAGACAACAATTCTGCTTTCCATAAGCAGCTCTGAAAATAGTATACCTCTTATTCTGAGCATTCAGATCACACTTTTTATGCTTTTCTTTCAGTGTTCAGTTCTTTTGAGTCGTACTTCACTTCCGTTAGCCATGAAAATAAATGCGCAACAATTCGTGTGCACCGTTTTTCCATTTTCCATGCATACATCAGGACTTTCACTATTGAGTATCCCGGCATTTGGAGCGTTTCGGCAATTGCCTTCGCAGGACCGAGACGACGCCACAGAATGTTGAGACTAGACGCGGAGAATACTAGCTGCGAGGAGCATTTGGCCATAAAGTTTTCACTGTCACTTGGCTGATTGCATTTATAACAATTTTTTGCTATTAAAATTTCGTTGGCTTATTTCCAATGGCCGGACATATTTTGGTACCCACGGACGGAGAGACTTTCATTATGCCAATGCCAAGTCGCAAGGACAATGAATGGAAGGCAAAAACTTGTCGACAAAAGTTCCCGGCAGTCGGCGCAAAAAGAGAAAGTTCCAGCACACTCGCCTTGATTCGGATTTCGGTCTACGGACTTCTTCTGCTGGCTCTTCGAGGGATTTCATAGCTTTTAGGCGAATTGAAATGGCAGCGGGCCGGATCGGGATCAGCTAAGCGGATGACAATGACAATGATGGCTGAATGCAAAGGAGAAACCCGGCACACGGGACCAATCAAAAAGGTCAACGTAATTAATGTTGATGGGCATTGACCGGTTCGGGCTGCGTGTTATATAAATGATTTGCATTCAATTCGAGGTTCGCATTAATTTGTCAACAATACAAACGCTGTCAGGTGGACCAACCCGGAGTTGGCACGTGCCGCCAGGTTGAGGTCCTTGTACGCGTAATTGCTGGCATAATTAATTATGTTCACTGTGTTTCCTGATTTCTGTAGCCCTGTAGCCCTCTTAAGGACCGGCCTTTAGGGGCTTCCTTTCCGCTTCGATCTAGGCCATCATTAATATCCGCTCTTAACCAAGGACGAGGTTCGCCAATACTCTCGGCGTCAATACTCACTCCACATCCCGTTTTGTTTTCTATATTCCTCAACAAATTTACCCCCATTCGCTCCGTGATTGGCGTATGCATAGCGTTTAATTGAATTGTTCATTGACATTTTCAGACCCTAGCAGCCCGTTTACATTGTCAACTTTTTAATTGAATTATGTAATTGAATGCAGCACAAAGTTGCAGCAAAGTGTTCCACACGCTGCAGGGGAAAAAGTTTCCCTCGGCTTTTTTTAAATGGAAATTTTATAAATTAATATCCACAACGATGAGAAGGGGTTGGAATGCCACGAAAAAGTTGTAAAACTGTATTTGATATGCTGCGAAATGTAAAAATAATTGAATGGAAACTCGCCCATTCTGGGTGCTGAATTATTTAGAAAAATGATTTGTAGACAAACATAAATTATTATTTAAAATCTTTGCTGTACTTATGACTGCCATTGCTATTTATATAATGTTTTATTAAAATATATGATACTCCTTAACCGAATTCAGTAGGCTTTAATTAATATGGTTTCTCTTAAATCCGTAGTTTTCATATCGCATATTCGAGTTAGACATACCTTTTTGACTTCAACAAGCTCTGAGCCCCAAGTAAACTGGGCTAACCACATGTGGTCAATGATTTTGCATTATTTATTGGCATATTAGTTTCCAACCCGCCTCCGCTAGGCACTTAACTATATTAAGAGGTCTCGAAGGGCCGCCAGGTGCCGTTGGGTTTGATTGGGTCCGAGATGGACATGCGATGCAAGCCCACAATCCTGAGACTTATTTATGGCATCACCGGCCACTTGAAGGCATCATCGACTCCGGCCACTCGACACCTGCCACGGCCCCTCGATCGACCCGAGTGCGCTGTTAGCCAAGTCCAGAGCCCGGCCCATTGGCATTCATTGCTCATATCAATTGGCCGGCAGCCGGGTGGACTATTTGCCACACACTACCGGCTATCTTAATTGGCTTATATTTATATGGATTTTTACTGCCTTGCCTGATGCCGATGTAAACGCACTTAGAAAAAGAGAACTAACTAGCACGGTAAAACATTTCCTTGCTTTTATTAATATGTAATTTATTAGTATTTAAATTTTGGAATTCGACTCTAAGCTGATCTTCGCCGATCAAGTTTTATCTTTTTAACCTATAGGAGTTGATGCGAGGAAAGTGTTTCTAGTTATAAAATGCTGCTGATGAGAAAACTTTGAAGAAATGTTCGAAATAATTCATAAATGTATACAATATGAAATATCTTGCTTAATAATGGGCTCTGAACTTTAGCCGTAAGGTACGGAAATCGATCCTTATGTATTAAAAATTATATTTCTTTAAAAAAAGTATTAAATAATTTATAGTTTTTAAGAACATTGATCGTACTTGTAATATACCAGTGATTTTGACTTCCAAAACCTCTTGCGTATTTGCAAAACTCTTTTTCTATTAGGGCTTTAATTTTGTCCGTGCATCTACACCTACAATATGTGTGCTGGCGTTTTGATGATTGCGTGTTAATTAAGCGTTTCCACGCACAGTTGCACAGCCAGAGGGATGACAGAAGTGGGCTGGGGAGGGGCTCGGGATCCAGCAGCAGGCGGCAAATGCGAAACATAAATTTACCCCTCTCCGTTAGTGCAGATTTATGGCAGAGCAGCTGCCACAAGTGTCTGTCCCGGGCCCTCCACTCCGCCACTTTGGCACCTTCGTACCGAGCCTCCCAGCCACCGGCTCCCTAGTCCTGTTAGCCCGGCAGTTCCTGCGAGTCCTGGGAGCCTCCGAAAAAACTTTTAGCCAAGTCGCCAGCGAGTGTGTGTGCGTGTAGGCGTGCACTACTACACGCACACGTAAGCACAAGTGACAGGTAATTTGTGCATAAAAGCGTGTTCAGGAGCGGTCGAGGGGTGGCGGCAGAGGTGGCGAAATGGGCGCCAGCGCATACATTATTCATTTCATAGCCAGTATTTTTTCCTGCCTGTGTGCACACTTGACAATTTCCGCAGTTGTCCTTCAATGGCTCTATCGCGCGCTTTTGCACTTTTCAACGGATTTTCACGGGACAGTTGTGACAGCGGGCTGACGGCTTATATGGCTAAAGTCGGTTAGGGGGTTCGATTCCATGTCCTGTCTTATTATCCTTCTGACACCCTGACACTCTCACAGTGCCGAAATATATACATATACCTACGTAAAGTACCATTTGCGGCCAGCAGTTAATTTACAAAGCCCAGAGTACTTCTTAATGCCGCCTTCTAATGCAAACACAAACATTTTCCCAAGCTAAACCAATTATGCAGCGCACAGAAGACAAAGGCAAATTCAATTACTTGTGCAGAATTTGCACAAAATTCAATCAATTCAGTTCAGCCTGGCCAAAGAGCCCTCAGGAGAGCCGTCTGTCAACAAAAATTATTGTGTGCAATAATTCCTAACGAACTTACAAAAGCACACACACTCGCATCTAGGACATGCTCACTAATCCTGATTTTGGCATCGACAGGCGGGTGGATTACCATCAAAGTTCTCTTTGATTTATTGTAAGCTCTTAATCCTGTCACGTTTAAATACATTTTGTAATTATAAAATATTGCAATAGGAAAGGCATAAATATTCTCTAAAAAATTCAAAATTTTGTGTAGGGTAAAATGCACTTGGCCAACGCTTAGCATAGGAATCAGTAAACCAAGTCATAAGCAAATAAATTGAATTTGATTCACAAGGTGTGAACAGATGCAACAGATGTGCGAAACTGACAGCTCAGCAGCAGTCTGCCCTCAAGGAAATTGCTAGGAAAGATGCATTTCAGAAGAGTAATTGTTTTCAACAAGGACAGCAAATAAAGAATTGACTTTTGTAAAACTCAAATTCATTAATTACTTTTGCTATTACTTATTTACATTTAACGAACTGCCAAGTACTGAGCTCGTAAGTACACTCCAAAGCTCTTTTATTATTTATATAAAATACAAAACCCTTTTTTGCAGAAATTTATGCGAATTAAATTTGGTAGGCAAAACTTTCCTTTTAGTAATTAGGCCCCAGCCGGATAAGCCAATTATCGCTCTCGTTTGGGGCACATTAAAAAGGCATTAAAAGTGTTTTTCCAGGCCAGCTAATAAGTGACCAGCGCTGCAAAACTTTGTGCATAATAAACAGATTCCAAATTCCATTCGAATGTCCTGCTGGCCCAGGGCAACAAGTAGCCGGCCTAATTGTTAGCGCTGCCATTGTTGGCGGCTTGTTTGCGAGCGATTCAATTGCAGGTCAAATTGCAGGGCCTTTGTGCTCGGCGGGCCTTACTTAATTGCATTGATGCTCCAGTGTTGCTCGCTGCGTATGCGTAATAAGCTGCAATATCAGCCACTAACTGGCCTGTTACAGCCGGCAAACAAGCAGCCACGGCTGCAGGCAAACCATTCTGTTATTACGTATACGCAGGGTGGTCCGAGGAGGAAAGAGGAGTAAAGCAAGGCCCATAAGTGCTTCACTTCTCTTGCTTTCTGTTAAGACCTGGTGAATTATGTAAACCGTTGTGGTCGGGACAAATTCCCTGAGCAATACACAGGGGAAATGTAAAACACCATCAGTAATCCATTCTATATTATAAATTAACCTTAAACTAACCGCCTTTCAAGAAAATACGTTTTTAATATTGCTTTAATGTACACACTTCAGCTACTATTTCATAATTAATAATTTCATTATTGTAATTATTTCATTGCTTGCATTTTAGAGCGCAAAGTGTGAAAAGCTCAGTGTAGCCGCAAACACCTTAACACCCTTAACACTCCTTTTAGTGGCTAATAAACTTTCCCGCAGGTGCGTGTTCCCTTTGCCGAAATCCGTTCTGCCGATGCCGACAGTCGTAATTTGTATTTTGCAGCCATTTTTCCGAAATGCTGCTAAATTGCATTTCCGCTCATACACCACGCTCACTGCCAGCCAGTCCGGGGGAATGTGGCTCGTAAATCTTACTGCTAATGTGTGCATGTGATTTTCCGGGGCACAAGAGGCCGGCGCAGTCCTCTGACCGGTGGCTTATTTATGCAGTTGTCGACAAAGTTTTTAAGTGCATGTCAATGTTTATTGCGGCAAGATGTGGCCCATCCTTGGGTGTTTGTGTTTTCGGGTTTGGGGTTTTTCTTGTGGCTGGGGTGCTTTGGAAAGTGTGAAAGAGTAAGTAAACGTGTTACGTGTCGAGTTTGCTAGAAAGTGTGGCCATGTTTATTCCCCGGTCAGCTGGGGAAAGTTTCTGGCGATGGACCGCACGTAATGTAGTTCGACCAGAAGTCCAGCCCATTGAATCAAATTCCGGCAAACAAAAGCCCCTACTCAAGTTGACCCTTGTTTCTGTTTCTGTGACACTCTAATCTCCGGCAAATGAAAATGCAACTCGTTTTGCGTCGGCCAGTAAGGTAACTGCTTCCCAAGGTCGTTCAATTTCAAATTTGCTGACCACAGAGCCGCAATTGAAGCACAGGATGTGTGCTCTGAATGCCCCAGAACCACAAAAAGGTCCAACTCTTTTCGGCATTGTTTCGCTTGTGTTTTGACAGAGACAATACCGAGCTTCCTCTTAATTGTCCTAGGTAAATTGTCCAAACACAAAAAATTTGTAGTTTAAAAGGCGCCCTCCGAATTTTGTTGGCCCTCGCTTTGGGTTAGTTTTTTGTGAAAACAATTAACATACGCACAAATGGGCAAATATTTTCCCTTGTCTGGCTTAATTAAATGTTGATACAGGACGCCGCAAAAACCAGTGAGACGGGGGTCAAAAAAGTTGGCACTCGACACGTCCAGAATTCCGGCAAATGGCACAACAATAAATATTTACATACTCATTAAACTTTTCACATTAAAATAATACGGCGACAGGAGGAGCTGCGCCCTGTGTCCGGGACGCAAAACTAAATAGTGAACTACACCCGAATAACAAGAACAGCAGCCAGGAGCGAAGCTTAAAACTTTTTCGATCTCCCTCGCAGCAGGAAAGTTGGCCCAGTACCCCCAGTCGCCGGCATAAATCCTGGCCAGGACGTGTGGGCCCAATGGCGAATCCTGGGCTCACGTGCGGTGAATTATAATCGGTGTTCGGAGGAGGGTCCAGAGGTCGAGGCTTCGGATTGTGGTTGTCAAAATGGAGGACAATTGAAATGTCAGTCAGTTCGCCATAATTACAGTGTTCAGAAATAAAAACCAAGGGTTGATTGTGGTATGCATTTTATTTACCTATTTAATTTGTAGTGCTAGTGTGCTTCTTATTATCGAGCTAGTCACGATGTATTTAATTAGGTACTTTTATTTATTTTGTATTATCTTTGTATTTAAAAATAATAATAATAATAATAAATAATCAAGAAAACTCTTACACAGTAGGAACTCTGTGACGATTCCTATTGGGGATCACATAGATTCGACCGTTTACAGATTAAATGTATATAAATCTGTAAACGGTCGAATCTAAGTGTTCCCAGTTAGCAATCGCCACAGAGTTCCTACTGTGTAAGAGTTTTCTTGATTATTTTGCATTCATCTTCATTATAAATCCTTAACTATATCTAAAATAGTATAATAATAATCTTTTAGAAAATCAGAATTATATATAAATCCATTAAAGCTTAAAACCTTATTTCTTCCTTTTGCTTTCAAGTCACTTGTTTTTGGAAATTTAAACTTTAAGCAGGCGGAGCTTAAGCCAACAATGAGTTCAATCCACCAGACGAAGGCTTCGAAGGGGAAAGTCATAAATCATAATTTCGGCCATGTCATGGCGTTACGTGTTCCCGTCAAAATGGCCGCCAGTCAGCAGCAGCCACATCCGCAGCGGCAATGCCCACCCAAACACCAGAATCTCCGCCTGCTTACCTTGATGTGTGAATGATTTATGTAAATGAAATTGCTAGCGAAAATCGTTTGCTTCATTTGAGGGCATCGCATTTTTGCCAGCCACATTATGCTACATTATGCTATGCCGGCGGTTTGCACATTGCACAAAGTGCCTGCAATTGACTTAAATAATTGAGAAACGTGCTGCG
The DNA here is from genome assembly GCA_018904745.1 of Drosophila orosa. NCBI lineage: Eukaryota > Metazoa > Arthropoda > Insecta > Diptera > Drosophilidae > Drosophila > Drosophila orosa. The sequence goes on from JAEIIH010008455.1 coordinate 19,312, forward strand.
GTGGCGGCATGCAATTTTAAAGTTTTAATTTGCTATTTACACGGCCACACGGACATGCGGCTAGACCATTGTTATGTGGCCCCAAGCGCCGTTATGAAACATTTAAGGCCGGCGTGTCCCTGCGAGCGAACGGCCTTGAGCGCCGGGCAGGGTGGGTGTCTGCAGTCCTTCGCCACCCTTTCTTTTCTGTTCTGTCCGCGTTGGCCACACAGCCAGCCCTCATCAAGTGCCTGCACGTTGATGGCCAGGCACAATTAAGTGCATTTTATGTATGCTGCAGTTGCTCAAGTATGCTAATGACTACTGCCCCACCTCCATGGCACATGACGCTGAAACCCCGCCACTGCACCACCACACTGTGACAAATAACATAGCTAGAGTGAGGCTCTTGAACATTAAATAAATAAGGCAGTGTTTGTAATACAAACTTTGTATACAAACTTAAACAAATTCCTCAGAAGGGAACATAACTTATTAAAAATGTAAAATCAGTCGCAGACTTAAAGTTTTACAAACAAGCTATTAAAATTTAATTTTTTCAGAACTTTCAGTAATAAAGGTTGTCTCTTTAAGGCCTCTGACAAACAGAACGCAAGCAGGACGAGCAGGCCCTAATCGAGCTGCATGAATGAACCGAATGTGTTGGAAAAATGGCCACAGGAATCAAGACCACTCGAGCCCAACGAAGTTGACAGGATTCAAAGGGACAGAGGTAAAGGATGGGGTGGAGTGAACTGCTGGGAAGGTTGCGTTCTTTAAGGTCTGGCAAAAAATACCACTGATTGGCGTCTTAAAGTCTGTTAGTTTGTTTTCTATTCTGATTTTTCAATGCTTGATTGCTTCCTCGAAATCACCAAAGCGGAGCTTTTAACCTAATGGTTTTTTAATATCACAGAACAATCCCTTTGGCCCGCCACAATGCATAACCCTCCATTATTGTAATTATAGCAATGGGTAGCTTGATCTAGGAGTATGGAAAAAGTTGAGTTTAAGCCCAGACATTTTTATGTCCGAGCGTCTCTATTGTTATTAATGGGTTTCTCAATGAATACAACAATTAAAACAAGAATGGGAATGGAAAGTATTCGGTATTTGAAAATATATATTCCTTCGTGTGTTTGATCTTCGGATTAAAAACGTCTAAATTAATTCCCCACTATCGGTAATTGTGCAGGCTACCGTCACTTTATATTACACTAAATACGCGTTGACCGAATATTCCATCTAAATGCAATCTCTGCCCGCAGCCATTGCGCCCGTTCATTATTTGGTTCGGCTCGAATTAAGTGCCTAATTGCAATATGTTCCAACTGATTATGCAAATCCACTCGAATACCCGTATACTCTCCCTGTTAACCATTGGATTACCGCAGGTGCCCGCACTCTGCTGTTTGCAAATATATCAGAGGCAGCAAAATGGCGCAAATTGTAGAAATCCGGTCGAAATTCAATGTCATCGCATTTTAGGCGATTAAATGAACTGGACTTGGCTGGAAAATGGACAACAACCAAAATGGCGTTTGAGTGCTGATTTCCTGGCTGACGGCAACCTGACGTTGTCAATTAGAATTTAAATAAAACGTTTCCCGCTGTCCTGCAATACCTTTTGCACGCTGGCAGAAATTACCGGGAATCGCGGGCAATTAAATTAATAGTGCTTCGTGTTTGTTTTCCCTTTTGGCAATAGTTTGCTTAATTAAATGAACAGCTTTTGGGAGACTGTTGTTAATGAGTTGCGGCATTAAAATCAAATAACTGACACTTGCGCTGTGAATAATTTAGGTTAGTCATCCAGAAGCCTTTCTCGACTTCCCCTGAGCCTAGGCTCCAATTCTCCATGCACTTTACGTATTCTAAATTCAGCACAAAAATTAATTTTGTTTCATTCATTCCAGACTGCAGTTTTCAATCAATAATCCCTGCGAAGCCCCAGTAAGGATATCTTGTGCACGAACTCCTTATCTCTGCCATACGAGCGTTTTTGTACAATTTAAATCACATTTGTCTCTCTGCTGCCGAGGGAGGACACAAGTTGCCAATGCGCCCGACTATGTGCTGCACATATCTTCACATATCTTATGTCAACGCCAAAGGAAAAAGCTGAAGCACAGTGGTATTTTTTGGAAATTATGCTCTCTTTGCAAAAGAAGTCGAAAATATTCATTGATTGTTAAAACCCCATGTTTAATATTTGACTTAAGCTACATCTAAACTGCGACTACTTTTCACTGCTATATCATTGGCTATGACTTTGAGTAAGATTTAGTTCCTAGAATTTTCTATAGATATAAATGAATGAATTTTTTAAACCCATAGTTGGGACAGTCAATAGGAGAAACTCAGCGATCGCCCACTATATGTGCGATTTATAGTTGCAGATGTAGCCACCGCCGCGCCGTTGCCAAGGCCCTCGTCACAGCTCAGAAATTTGCATAAGTGGAAGTTTCTGTTGCTTTGATTCGGCGTCCGGCGCTTGAGACCTGCCACATGTGGCAGCCCGGCATGTGAAATTATGAAAATGAAGACGCAGTCACACAGGATCTGAAACATGCCCAGGGCCTCCCTCCCCGCCCAGCTGTTATCGCTGGCATGCGTTTGCAAATATTTGAAAGAATTTCGTTAATGGAATTTGACTCGCAGCGCAACCAGGACATGATTGGATTGCGGCCGGAGAGACGGAGAGGATGAAGAGAGCAGCTGAAGACGACTTAGACAATGCTTGACAGACAATAGCTGGGTGCTGCGAACAATGCGAACCGCACAAGTTGTCAATCAGGCGGAAGGATCTTTTTCGCCCGGCACTTCCTCTCCCATCGACTCTTATCGTCCTCAAGGGCGTCTTAAAGTCAACACGAAATTTAATTAATGCCAAAGTTGGCAACAGGGAAATGGGAAACAGGCCAATGTCGACGTCGTCACATGATGCCATGGAATATATTCCGGCATTAGCAGCTGCTGCTCTCACAGGACACGTGCTGGATTCCCTAGAATTTTTTAAGCATTTAAAACAATAACAAGACACGCCGAGCAGCCCCGGGCTATTAGCGTTAGCCAGCCCCGTGCCAGGTAATAAATCTCAGCCTGTCAGCCAGCTGCCTCCGCCAGCAACATCAGCAACATGTACAGCGGCAGCAGAACCAGCCACAAGAGCAGCAGCAGCAACAGCAGCAGCAACATCATCCGCACCGACTTATTTACAGTATTTAAAAGGCGGTCGCGGCATGAGATTTCCGCCCGCAGTTTTCCCGGCCCAAATTACCTGGCATTTTGCCGGGAACGACGACGCGTTAATCTGGTCTTGGCCAGGAGTTGGAATGAGTTGAAGGCGCTGCCGAGACGTTGCACGCAGCTCTCTCATCGCAGATGCCACCGCGGCAAGATAAAGTGCGAATGAGTGAAAATCAATCAAGGTAAGAGGACGATTCGTAAGCCACTCGTTCGGCAGGAAAGTATCCATAAATTTCAGGGAAGTAGTCGAGTTTTCTAGCATTTTCAAAGCGTGAGTCTTAAGAACTTCTTAGTTCAAAAGCTTCAAGGTAAGAGTACCCTGCGGCAGCACTCTTTTTGTTTGTATATTTGTCGGACTTTTCTGTCTTACTGTCGTTCTTTCTTAGAAAAATTCTAGTTTCTCCTAACAGCTAAAAGCTTCTGATACTTCTATATTTTACAACTCTACCAATACAAATACAGCCGTTACATTTTAAAGTTCTTAATTAACATTTACAAAACTGTCTGTCCGTGCTAATTCCCGATGCATTCCCATAGCAACTCTAAAAATAAAACAAACCCTTAACAAAGTCAAAATATTTATTTTCATGGGTTCTTGTTTGTTTGAATACTGATTCTATTACAGACACAAAAAACGCACGTGCATCTCGCTGATTGCCATGAATATTTTTGGAAATTTCACGCTTGACCTTTCCTTTCTTCGCTCGACAATTGAATTGAATTCGCCATAACTCAGTAGATACGCCGAGCAGGAGCGGAAATAAATGTCAATAGCAGTTATTGAGTGAGTGAGATGTCATGCCAATGCCATCCCCACATGTATATCGATATGAATAAAAACATGAGAATAAATATACGTGGCTGCCGGTAACTAAATAACTAAACTTGTTGCGGAGAGCGGGCGCGGAGTGCAAATATTTGATACGCCGCCGTATGCCTTACCTTTGCTTTGAACTCTGTGGGGATGGGAGGGGACAGGTGTGTGTCCTAGGCAAATATTGTCTAAGAACCCGTGGGAATACTGGCACACAGCAGGCGGGCGTCCCCCGCTCCAGCGCTCCGCTGCCTTGCTACCCGCTACACGTCGAGTTCAAGGGTATAAGCTGTCCTTGCTGATACGAGTAAATGGTTTCAAATTTGGCCAGCTGCACATTTTACGCATTTTCACAATATTTAAATAAAACAAGTTAACAACAAAAAAAAACTCTTAAGCCTAACTTTTTGCACAAAATACTCAATTATCCCTTTAAAGACAAGGACTAAGCCGTTAATTAAGTGAAACAAAAACATTTGGTCAAATATAAGTATTGATATATTTCAAATGTTTCCAAGGCAGTTTGAAATTTAGAAAGACATTTTATATAAGTTTCTGTACAACCTTTAATTAGATATTTATATAGTAAGGTATTTATTAGCATGATAACAAATTGAAATTATTTAAATACAAATTATATTAATTTAAATACCAGTTAGTTATGAACGAGATATGCAGAGTAGGACCTCTGAATTACAGAGTATCACTTGGTTGGGGTCTCTAGGCCCGGTCCTGCCCGCGCTGTTGATATCAAGTGGCAGGCGGCAATCAAAAGCGACTCCTGTTCCAGAGTTTCCCCATGCGCCTCCCGTTGCCATACTTTGTAACGATACAATAATGCTGTCTCCAAAACGGTGCAAGTGGGTGTGCATGTGTGTGGCGAGGGTCCTTAGGGTAACCCGTGTCCTTTATGCCCGCATGAGGTTGCCACGTTTGCGGATTTTATGCCTCATATTGGCTTTTAATTTTACGCGCAACTGCTGAGCCGCAGTGTCAGCAGCTTTGCCATTGGGCCGGGCTATCAGCTAAATTATTGTTGGGATCATGCGGCACGGGCATTATCCTGCCAGGCTGCCTCATATCCGTCGCCTGCATTCGCCCCGCCCTCGTTTTTTGTGCTTTATGCAAATAAATGTATATTTTTACGTCTCGCTGATATTTACGGGGACAACTACGGGTATTTATTCATTCAGCATTTGCATGTAGGATAATGATTATGGAACCCCGCTCCAGCCCCGGTAAATATACTCGGGCGCCTTGGGGAAATCAGGACGGATGCCGCACAACAATGTGCGACACAAACTGTCGCTGGTTTATTTTATTACCTTGCAGATACTCACACCAGCAGAGCGCACACAAAGGATCACCCACGTACATGTGTATAAAGAGCATTAAAAATGAATACACCGCACGGTGATTCAATTTGCGGCATTTTACTTTTCATTATCGCAGCCGAGTTGCGAAATTAACAATAATCATTTTTATGTCCCACACATGAAGTTATTAAAAAGTGTACGTGCAGCCGTGTGCGTGAGTCTACACAGAGAGGAAAACAGCCGACTTTAGCCAGAACATATTGGGTATTATTTAGGTAATACAAGTCTTATCGATGAGTCCTCGAAACAAATTTTTAATACTAATACATACATAGGGTTATTAAATGAAAGTCAAAATTTATAAGAAAGGCATATGCTATATTCTCTTGGTAGAATTAACAAAAATGGTACCACAAACTTCAGAATACTAAAAGTGTTTGAAGGTAATTTGAATTATAGTCCTAACTTCAAATGCAAAATACTCAATTGTTTCTTCGTGTGTGTTTTTGTGTACTGTGTGCTTTTAAGTACAATTCCGCTTAAGCTCTTAATGAAAAGCGAATGCAATGTGAAAGAAATCTTCGCATCTTTGCCGTATATTCAATTATGAAATTTAATTTACAATGACAACAACAATAACGAAAGGTTATATTCATAAATGAGGTTAAAGATATACGCGTGGGCTTCGCACGTGAATCATTAATCTGCGGTAGCGAATAATTAAGTTAAATAAGCAAAGCAATAATTGGCCACAAATAAAGTCTAAAAGTTGCATGTTTAAATATTGCATAGTTCAATAAATCTGAAGTGATGAAACAATAACGACTAATTGCACTTGATAAAGTATTCATAAATTTAACAACTTTATAAGTTATATTTTCAATAACCTAATAACTATACATAGTACTTAAGCAGTTATACATTATTCAATATATACTATACACAAATATTTGCACGCGGTTTAGTGTATTGGACATCAAAATAAGATCATTTAGGCCTAATCTAATAGCACTAAAGAAATATATGTTAGGTGTTGAGGTGCAATAGGGCAGCAAATACACATTTTGCCTTATTGTGAGTTTTCGGTAGTCGTTTGATACAAATATCAGTTATTTAAGTTGCTAAAGTCGCCTAATAGTTGTTAACAAATTACATCATCCTGCATACTTCATTGTACATCCATCTCAGCATAATAATTATGTAAATAAACTACATAACTATATATAAAACTTCCATTATATATTGTTAATTGCGCCAAAATAATTTTTTTGTAACATAGTAATTAGAATGATAACTTTTTATTTATTTTCACTTGTTAACTTTACTTGTTTTTTGTCAACGAAAACTCTTATTGACCAACTTTGCGGGCACACACAGGTCCGAGTCCCAGTAGCCATAAAGTGATTAAGCAAGCCCTTTTAGAGGTAACGGAAGCGGAAGTGGAAGTGCCACCACATACTCTGGAATAAAATGAGAATGAGCTATTATTATTTATGGCGGCCGTGTGCGCCGGTCAGCTGGCTCAGCAGCGGAAAGTCAGCTAGTTTCGTCACACGCTGCGTATGCTTAATGCGCTTTCATAATTCAGGAGCTCAGCTGCAGGTCAGAGAGCCCAGTCAAGCGGAGCAAAGGCTTTAAGCCAAAAGAGGAAAACGTGAGGGACAGAGAGAGGGTGTAAACAAGGATTATTTGGCTATTGACGCAAAAAAAAAAACAAACGCAAGTAAAGCAAATAAATGTAGCGGAAATTGTAGCAAGACGTATTTATGAGAGGTCGCAGCTCGGTACAGCTAAAGGGCACTCCTCTTTTGTATTCCTCGCAATGTTTTAGGTACTTCACACGTACAGCCACTCATTGTCAAACTGGCTGAGCACTATTCTTCCATAACTAATAAAATACAATGAATTCCATTTATTAAAGTTATTCCCGCTTGAAATTAATTTCGCTTTAAAATTTACAGCCCCTTAAAATCTCAGCCATAACCAGTAAAAATTTCAGGAGATTTTATATACCCATTAAAGCGCACATAAATTCAGTAACAAAGCTGGCCAACTTGGCTCGTTACGTTCGCTCATATCACAAGGCTATTAAATAATGCCAAATTTACTTTCGCTTTGGTGCGCTTTTTCGGTTTAGTACAGACTTTTAGTCTGAAAACTTGAGCGATAAGCGGATTCTAGTTGGGGATAGTTAGCTAACAGACAGAAAGCTAACTTGATGTATGCTTTTCGTCTGAAATCTGGCGTTGGAATCTGTGACAAATACGATTCACAAACGCAAACAAATATTAAATTTGTCATTAGCTATTCCTAGGCTTAAGAAATAATTTACAGCATGGTACACCGCTCCAGTTACATTTGCCTGACTTATCTGAGCTCCCATAACTTTATCCTGACCATTTTTGCGTTCATTAAATTTGAGCATTCTTCCCTCGGCACTGGGAGCCAAGTTTGTGGCTTATCTGGTTGGCTAAAAGGAATGCCAGCTGCTAATTGGCTCCTGCGGCAATGTCACTTATTCTGAGCTAAAAGCAAAAATAGGTAGCATTAGATAAAATTAGAGAGCATTTCCTTTCAACTTTTTAAAGCACGTATTTGCCGGAGGATACAAAAGGCAGATGATATATATTTGTTTTTCTACTTCCAGTTTATTGAGACCAAACAACACATGAGCCAGAAAATCTCCCATGGAAATGTTGTCCTTGTAGTGTCAACCTTTATGGTGTCTCCCGCTTATTTCCACAGCGAGCAAAATATTATAGCAAACAATATTCTTACAATTTTTTATTTGCTTCAGTATGATCGACCTTTTTCTTCTTTTGGTCCTTAATAAAACGGACATCTTCCACCACTCCTGACCCTCGGAAATCTCGCGTTTATCCAACGCGAAGCTTGGGCCTGTATTCCTTTATTGGCCATTTGCCTGGCAAATTTCCCACTTGTCAACGGAAATTGCCAACCGGAAATTATTGTATGTGACAATGGAACTGAAGTGCGAAAGAACCTTTTCTCATACAACTATATTAAGGGACACCCTTCTTCAGTAAGAAATTTGCCTTTTCTCTCAAATATAATGCTTAATATATATATTTAAGAACTCGAGCTCTCTTTTATTGAAATAATGTGCACCTAAATTTCCGTTGTTTTAATATCGATTTTTGTCATAACTAACTCTTGCAGCAGTTTCAAATGATATATTTCTTGTTTATATTTTTGACACAATGCTGAATCTTGGAATTTTAATGTGAAATTAAATTAAATTCAGTAATCCGAAATTTTGCACGTATTTTTCTAGTACATGTTTAATAATAAGATAAGGAAATTATTTTCAGTCAATCAAGTCATAATTTAATTATGAGAGCACTGAGATTTATACATATCTGCCCCAACCGTCCAGCCCCAATGTCTTTTCCATCACCTTGCTTAATGAATAATATAATTCAATTCAAAGGAAATGAAAGAAAAGTGGCTTGTAAAGTGCAATCCGAAATATGTATACCCTAATGCTAAATCTAAAATTATGACTCATACAAAGTAATGAAAAGTTCGTATGCATATTGGATAAGGTTTGTTGATATGTTATGACCATATAAATGATTCCAATCCCAATTATCCCACCACAAAGCGGCTGTCATTGGCCGATAATTCATTTTTTAAAAAAAAATTAAATATAATACATATTGAATTTAGCCTAATTGGTTTTCGTTTCTTATTTCTTGTTGCCTGAGTTTCTGTTTCGGGCCTGTTGCTCGCCTGGGGATTTGTGGATAGTCCTTTGAAAGCACATGTATCCTTACGGATGCGGAGTGTGAGGCGTTTGCATGTGAGTTTGCGGTTGCTTCTGTGCTTTTCATGCAAATGAAGACCCATACAAAACCCATCGGCTTCCATTGTTTCGGTGCGTTTTCTCGTTTTATTGCCTTTTCCTTTTATTGGTTGCTATTGAAATTGAAAAACACGACAAAAATACAGAGCAGGACTCTTTTTTGTTGTTCTGCCATTGAAACGCAAATAATTAAAAAACTGGCTGTCTACATGAAATAATTTTTCCTGTACTTAGAGCCCAGCTATTAGTCCCGATGCCAAATGTAATTTAACTTCTGAAATGGAAAAGTTTCATTTACTCACTGTGTTCTGCAATTCCTCTTCTCAGTGCGCAACTTTGTTAATTAACCATGGACAATTTCAGTGAAATATAAACAAAGAAATAACGAAGTCAGGTTAAATGGGGTGGAATGAGTAGCTGATTGATACTCTCTTTAATATTGAAAGCTTAAAAATTGCAAACCTTATTTAATTTGCATAAGAGTAATGAGTTTAAATTTTAGAAACTACAAAAAAATGTATTGAAATGATTTAAAACAGCACAGTTTTATTTATAGAAGCCCCGTCTAATGTATTTAAATTTCTCAGAAAGCATGTAATTTAATACGTGCCGTGTGCTTTCCATTTCGCAATAAAGATCTTAACTGACAGTTTCATCAACTTACTTATCATCATCAACTTATATATTTACAAACCTCCGCTCTTACCTAAGTCAAGGCCTGTTACTTTCGCCTAATTTTAGCTGAACAAATTAGCTGATTATCTTGCCGATTTGCGATAAGTTTTCGGCATAAAGCAAAATTACAAATATTTATTTTCACACTAATTCTTTACGATAATGCCGAAGAATAGCCTGCAGGTTGAAGGCACGCAGAGCAGATAAAAGGCATCGCGCAACAGGACAAGCATTTGCTTTTAATGCCCATGATTAGGGCGCTTAAGTGTAGCTACTTCACTCTGTTTTCGTTGTCTACTTTTAGGCCATTTAACCAACAAGCACAAGTTAAAACGCCTTTGAATTTGGCTCAGAGAGACAGAGAGAGAGAGAGAGAGAGATGAAGCAGATCCAAACACGCACAGGGATTGTTTAATGGGGCGTATGAGTAACGCTCGCTGTTTGGAATTATCAAATTAATGCCTGTACCAGTTTACCTCCCATTTTCTTCTGGTCTATTTTCGCCTCAGAAAAAGTTGTTTTTCCTTAGAAAACTTTATCCTGCGCTCGCCTGGCGGTATTTTACTTAGTACGAGTATTTTAACTTTTTTATTAAATTCGCCCGCGCACGCTGGCCAAGTTTGTTCCTGTTTCACAGTCTGCCTCAATGCCAGTTAGCTTATTAAATAAATATTTGGCATAACTTTGGGGTATCCAATTGACTATATCAAAATGGCAGAAAATCTTTGTAAAAAACGTACTCAATGGCAAGCCTGAAGAAGATTACGCTGTTTTCCTATAAATTGTGCCTGTTTTAATGGCCTAATAGAGATTTAACTCAAATTGGGTCATTAAAATGTCTGGAAACGGTACTAAACATGCGCACTTCAATGAAAATCGTTAAAAATTAACTTTTATTCGAGAAACAAACTTTTACTTGATGTCAAACAGAACATCGTTTTTTAAGAAAATATTTATATATGTAATAAATAGAAGCCAAAATAGGAAGAGGTCCCGTCACAAAAGTACTGTTGAGTCGGTTTGGCAGAGTTTGCCTTTAAATGCTTCACAATTGCAACAGGAATTGTTTGTGTGAATTAAAGTGTTGGTAAGCCCCTCCCGCAAGACGGAATACTTCGCGATTATCATATTTTTTATAAGGAAGGCATTTCAAATAACATGAACTGTTAGCTTTGGCAAGAAAATTCAATACTAGTTACCGGATATTTTCACCTTAATGGTGGTGTATTTACTAACCCGACAAAAATATCTTTAATGATCTTATCTACTTAATTTATGTTTTTTTTTCCTTGATATATTCCCATTTCTATCTATGGTGATTTCCTAAACTGGGGTTACTTAGAATTATGAAATGTCCTTTACCCTGACACATCGCCCTGCAATCTCTTCAGAGCATCTGGCGCCATTAAGCTAACCATTTTGCATTTAAATACATAGGTCTCCATTCGGCCATTAGTCTACCAGTTGCCAGTTAAATTTGTAGACAAAACAAAACCAGAGACATTCAAAACAGAAGTTGCGGTCCTCCTTCCCTAATTATTTGAAAAGGGTAGGCATGTGGTAATTCGAAATGGAAACTGCCTGGAATTGGCTGGCTCTCAAATTGATTGCGAAATCGGCATCACATGGTCGGATGACGAAATGAATAACTAAAGCCGCCGCATCTGCGACATGCGAGACCAGTCCTTCCACCGCCAGATCAGTCGGAAAATAAGGTGCCAATGTTTGTTTGCGAGTAGTTCAGGCAAGGCAGAAACGATTATATTAAACTTGGCCTCAACCGCTTAAAATTGTTGTGCCTTTGACTTCATTGCAATGACATACAGGGAAGAAAGGCATATACCGGGGTATATTAAATTTAGTAAGCCTTACCAAACAGATAGTTATATCTGTTGTTAGTATTAACGCAACAATATATACTTATGGTTTTTATTTGACTTATACATATGTAAGTAGTACATGTACTACATAGCCCTTTTTCTTTTGATACAAAGAAGCGGATTCCTAGATCAAACTTTGTATGGACACTCCGTTCTTTATGGTACAAAGGAGCACGTCCTGCGATGCATCGAAAGTGCAGCGAAAATCCACTGTCGCAGAATTGTGAGGATGTGACAATGTCAGTCCATAAATACAGGCCAGGCACGTAAAAGTGACGTGCATGATGATGTATCGGATAAGTTTCGCCTCTTGATTTGATCTGGGGCTCAACATTCAATAGACCATCCCCACACAGGAGAGCCAACAGAAGTTATGGGCAAGCCTTCCTCGCACGAATCCCTTCCACGTGCCAAAGTTGGTTTTTAGCAGGACTTGGTAGTCGGCAGTCCGGTGAAATCTGTGTGCGCCATTAAATACCGTTGTAAAGCAACCGGAATTTGTTTACATCCTTAGGCCAGTGAGCAGGTTATTGGTAATGGTGTCGGCCCTCATGCAAGATTCGAGACACGTCCGTGACATGTTCGTGTCCGTATTCATACTTGTGTATTTATTCTTCGTTGACACACGGAGCTCCTTTCCAATGGCCCCATACACTATGGGGCAACCAATGCACGTTTCAATAAATTACATTTAAAATATAAAATGAGAGCACAATATGGTGGAGGAGGCGGAAACCCACAGGGGAGAAACGGAAATTGGGAGGGACCAAAATCCTATTATTGAAACTAGCTCAGAAAAGACGCTGAATATAAAGAAGGTGCTCTTAAAGCATTGTTTTTCAAAGATCGTCAATGAGATACAGTAACAAGCTAAAAAATTGTTTTAAAGGTTTCAAATCCATGTATAACATATACAAAAAATTAAAATGTTGGCAGTTATTCATAAAATTTGTCTTAAGAAGTTCCGCCCTTAGCAAATAAATGTCCTTTATGCTAAATGTATGTACTTTATTTATTCACCCAATTTGACTTGAAAGCCATAACAATTCAAAGGAAAGTAATATGGCCATAAATTAGCGAAAAACTCATCAAATTATTTCCATTTAACTCGCACCAATTTTCGCTGGGAAGCTACCAGTCTACAATTTTAGCGGAATATACATATAGCGCCGGCAGTCCTAGGCCCTCAAACTACAGGCCCAATGATTTGTTCTGTTCGGTTCCGCTGCTCCGTAGGTATATAATTCATTCATAAAATACGCACGATTTGGAGGGGACGGGAACCCGTGCCAGAATCACGTACCGAATGTTGACAGCCATGGATAGAGCCAAAGCACGTGGCCAACGGCCCACACCCCGTGCTCGTAGCGCATAGAACAGCGGCAATTTCCACGCAGAATTTCCCAAACAAAGCCAGGAAAATTTCCCAGTGTTCCACACCAGAGAGAGACGCACACAGGAGGACAGAGAGCAATTCGCAAAGATGAGCGGAAGCCTAAGAGAGCGAACGACGGTGACAGCGCTGCTGATGCGGCTGCTGCTGTTTTCCACTTGGCTGTCGGAGCCAATGGACCAGTTTGGAAAATTCACACAGTCAGTTTGTTTTGAAATTTCGCCGCGCTTGGTTCGCCTCCGAGAGTTCACTGCTTCCTACCAAAATATATTTGAACACAAAAAAGTACTCCAGAAATAAATAAATAAATAAAAATAATCAAAATGAGAAAAAACAAAAACTCATAAAGTGCTATCGAATAAGTTAACCAATTTTCAACGGCTGTCATGACTGGAAAAAAAACGCGAAAATATGTGGGAATGTGTCTAAATGTGTAGGGGCAAATGTTTGCTATCCGTTCAGCACCAATTTTCAGCTGTTATTCTAATATAAATAATAAAAAACCAAACAAAAAATAAACCAAACGACAAACAATCGAAAAATAACTCGCTTACATGTGCGGCTTTAGGTTAAAGTTGTTAAAAAAGCTTTAAAAATTATAAATGCAGCGGCAGCTAATTATTACCTTAAAATGTGAAGTATTGAGTAACAGAATGTGGAATATTTCCTAAATAAATGTCAATTTAAAAACCACAAAAAGGTTAATTTTAACCTTTAGATTTAAGTTTATTGTGTGCCAAATGGATTTATTATCTCAAAGGAAACTGTGAATAAAAAGTAAGTAGCTTGAAAAGTAGGTAGCCCTTAGAGTATCGTAATTTCGAATAATCTAAATTAGTGAATGTTTCCAAAACGAATTATTAAGTAAAATATTTTACTGAAGTCGCGAGTGGAAAATAGAATTAATAGAGCATTATTAGTCAGATACATATTTTTCTTAAATATGGGAATTATGTTAACACGTCACTACTAACCAGGAACCAATAAAACAAAATGCTTAAATTAATTTGATCAATATTGAGCAGTTTAATATTTGTTAATGGTAATATAATTAGATTAGATTAGTAGCGAAAGACATCACTTTAATATATGGTCCTTAAAACATTACTCATATCTCCAACTTCTTAACGACCTAACATTAAAAATATGAACATGCTTAGTTTATTTAATCAAGTTGAAGTGAAACAATAAGTTAAATGCAAGAAAAACACAACACGCAACAAATGCAAATTAATTAAAATAAATAGCTCAGAGTGCTTTTCACCCGCGCTGGTTGTGTGTGCAAGTGTAAATGTATGTTTTCGTGTTCGTAATCGAGTTTGTCGTGTCTGTGCAAATAAGGGCCACCGGAAGAAAAGGGCCAACGGGAACAGCGTCTAAGCCAAGCACAAAGAGGGGAAAAAAGCATTGCACCGATTACGTAATTAAAAGCAAATTTTCACAATGTCCCTGGTCCGCGTCGTGACTCACAGAAAATTTGTAGCGAAAGGTAAACAGTATTAAAAAGAATATTGGCCGTAATGCACAGAGAATGAGAAAAGTCGGTGAGCTTATCTAGGAGCAAAGTCACCGAGCGAAAATTAACTTAAAGCTAAGGAATCTCGCAATCTGTCCCCGTTTTCTCGGTTTCTGCACTTCCTATCTGGAATCTAACCCCAACTCGCACATGATTACTCACATGTCAGCAGAAAAAGAAGATTTATTGCCAAGAAACCGAAAACCAAATGTTTGCCATTTCTCTTTGTTTTGGTTACCTTTTGTTTTTACCTTTTTTCGGGTGAGACCCTCTACCTTTTTCCATTTGTTCTCGTCTGGGCCTTTCGGTTGCTTGTCGGGAAATTAAACTATTAAGCTTTTTGCAACCGCTGCCGCTGCTGCTGCTGATGTGCGTAAAGTTTTAATGAGACATAAAGGACATGCCGAAATTATGCCGGCCTAGGAAAGTATCCCAGATCCCGCTATCAGAGCAGCTGTCATTAAGATGGAGCTAAAGCCATTTCCACGCGGTCCGTAGACAAATTCTGCCCTGACAGATAAGTGGAAAGGCCGTAAAAGTTTAGTGGACCGAATGAACATAAACTGCCGCTGATTACCTGGAGGTAATTTTTTTGTTTGTCGCTCTCCAGCGTCTAAGGTGTTTAAGCCAGGTTCGAGGGTCTGTCAGCAACAGGCATAGAAGTTATGACACTTTCGGCTCAAGTGTTAACCATTAACATTGCGGGTTGGCCAAGGGAATATTCGTTGAGAGTGTGTGTGGCACCGCGGGGGGTTTGGGATGAGATTCAAGGACTCTGATAACGCCTGGGGTTAGCCGCAAATCAGAAGGTTAATGACTTTAAATAATGTACAACTTCAGAAATGTATATATTATATACAAGTATTATATACTTTAACTTGTACAGGAAATGATGTAGAATAAAATTCAAAAAAAGTAATTTGAACAATCTTTCTTCATTTTTCTTTTGGTTCAAGTATATATAAATAGTACATATATGTATTTAATCATTGATTGTATAGTGTATCTTTTTGCTTAAAATATGTTCATTCATAATTTAACGCTTCCCTTTCCTTCTTTTCTTGGCTTTTTTCAACTCGTTTGTTTTCAGCGTATGTTTATCTAACAGTTGAGATCATTCACCAAACAAAAAGTGACTTAAAAAACATATTTCGTACCAGTAGATTAATTCGATTCACTCATATTGATCAGCACATCCACCATATATCAAGATTCAATCAACACAATCCATATTTTATGCGGCTATTAAATATTTTAAATATTTTGACCATCCCATCATCGTCTCCTATGTTCAACTTGGCGTGCGGCAACCAAAATAAATAAATTCAGACGAAAGTAGGAGCATTTATCTCTCCCGGGGGCCTGATTCTTATTCAGTTCTATTTATCTGGTCCTGGGGATTTATGGATTTCGGAAAATTAAAAAAAATCTAAACGCGTACTGCATTCAATTTAATTCATTCACGGTGCTCGCCTTCCCTTCTGCCAGATATAAATTTTAGCCGTATGCCCTGACTTTATAATCGCCTTACAGTTAAGTGGTGTATTTTACGACTCCTTCCAACGGTGAACAAATTTAATGCCCCAAACAACTTTTCTATTTAGCTTTGAACTATGTAGGTCCAATCAAAAATTTGATGCATAAATTTAATCAAAAAAATCGGATTTGGTTTAAAAATAGGATGGACCATTGGGTTCTCTACT
>JAEIIH010008491.1:0-27497 GCA_018904745.1 Drosophila orosa
CTGTAACTTCATTTTTAGAGTTTATGCCAAAAAAATCGTCTCCTGGACCATAGTGCAGTGGGAAAACGAAAGAAAAGCGGGCGGAAAACGGGCAAGGGGGCAGTGCAACAACACCCAGTAACCGAAGCAGTAAGTTAAGCAGTTTTAAAAAGGGAAATGTCAGCTGAAGGATTTGTTACTGGTGACTGGGGAAATGAGCGGCTTGATTACGTGAGCTCAGCTGAGCTGGGAAATGGGACTTGAAGGCAGAGAAAGCGCATCTCCAGGATTTAAGAGGGAATAGTAACGGATGAAGAACACTATGGAAATGGTTTAAGGTGGCGTGCAGAGATCAAAACTAAGATGATTTATGGCAGTTTTTGAAGGAACTTGAAGATATTAAGGAAATGTTATTTCTAAATGAATAAATTATCGAAAAAAAGAAATATTCAATATCTAAAACTTAAACTAACTAAGCCTCATAGATGAATATTAAATATAAATAATGATCAAAGTTGTCAATGAACTGAGCACCTAACATCAATTTCAAATCTACAAATTGGAAGTCAGTTTAAAGTTTTCAGTCTCAGACCCACAATAAAAAAATATCAAGACAGAATGGCGGATCCACCGCCTGAATCCGAACGGTCCATCAAGCTCGCCAAGCTCTTTCACGTGCCACAACGCTGGATACTGGCCATCATGGGTTTCTTTGCCATTGTGAATGCCTACACTATGCGCGTCTGCCTCTCCCAGGCCATCACGGTGCTGGTGATCCCGAGGAACTATACGAATACGCATAAGGATGCCGTATGTGCGGAACAAGCAGGCGGATCTGGCCATGCCAAGACCGAGTCCGGCACCTACGACTGGGATCAGAAAGTGCAGGGTATGATCCTGGCGTCCTTCTACATTGGATACCTCCTTACGCATCTGCCGGGCGGCATCATTGCGGACAAGTTCGGCGGAAAGTGGACACTTAGCTTGGGCATATTTGCCACCGTAATATTCACGCTCCTAACACCGGTAATCATCATTCATACGGGTTCCGATGGTCTCATCGTTCTCCGTTTTCTAATGGGACTTGGGGAGGGCACAACTTTTCCAGCCCTTAGCTGCCTGCTAGCTGCCTGGGTGCCAAAGAGCGAGCGCGGCAAGCTGGGCGCCCTGGTGCTTGGCGGCGGACAGGTGGGCAGCATTTTAGGCAACTATATCTCTGGAGTACTGCTGTCCAAGTTCGATTGGCCGTGGGTTTTCTACTTCTTTGGCCTATTGGCTCTTCTCTGGTGTGTGATCTTTACGGTGATCTGCTACAGTACACCATCCACACATCCGTGTATCAAGGCAAAGGAGAAGGAGTTCCTGCTAAGCGAGATTCCACCGAGGAGGAAGGATATGCCGGGTACGCCCTGGATGGCCATTGCTACCAACGTACCCATGTGGGCGCTGATCAGCGCCCAGATCGGTCACGACTGGGGCTTCTACATCATGATCACCTGTCTGCCCAAGTACATGGCCGACGTCCTGCGCTTCTCGATCAAGAACAACGGCCTGTACTCATCGCTACCCTTCGTGATGATGTGGATCGTTTCCTTGCTTAGCGGCGTAGTTGCCGACATCATGATTAATCGAAACTGCATGAGCATCACCAACACGCGCAAAGTAATGACAGGCTTTGCAGCCTTTGCTCCGGCCATATTCATGGTTGGAGCTTCCTATGCCGGCTGCAACCGCGTCCTGGTCGTGGTCCTCTTCACCTTGTGCCTGGGTTCGATGGGCACCTACTATGCCGGAATGAAGCTCACCCCGCTGGACCTGAGTCCCAACTACGCCGGCGTCCTAATGGCCATTACCAATGGCATCGGTTCTTTAACGGGCGTGATCACTCCCTACCTTGTCGGCGTGATGACCCCGAACACCACAATGCAGGAGTGGCGCCTGGTGTTCTGGGTCGCCTTTGCCGTACTGGTCATAACGGCGATAGTCTACTGCATCTGGGCCTCCGGCGAAATACAACCCTTTAACGACGGTTCCAACTCGAAAAAGAAGGCCGAAGAACCAGCGAAGTAACTGCGTTTTTTGCATCGTATTTTAAACCCACATATCAAGCTTTAGCTTAGTTTTAACCATAGTAAAGTAAGTAAAAGTAAAAGTAAGCTGTGGTGTTTCATTTAAAGTCCCTTTTTTAACTTTAAGAGTATAATCCTCAAGACAGTTTGAGATTTCCAGAAATAGCTCAATGAAGTGGTGAAATTCCGAAAACAAACAAGGCACACATCATTTATCCAGATAGCACCCTTCAATCCGATGGCAAGCTAATCAAGTCGGGAAATTCTGTTTTCCCAAAATTGTGTTTCTTTGTTTGAGTTTTGTTGGTGCGTGTTTGGGGGTTTTCCCTTTTTCCCAATGAAACTAAGCCGCTCTCAGCTGAATTACAAATTGAAATGATAACCGAATAGTACGGAAAACGATGGCTGGGGCAGAAAAGGGCATAAATTAAGTTACAAATCAACTCGCAATCACAACTGCAGTCACAGTCACTGCAGTATGGAGTCACTGGCGAAATAACAACATTTCGCCACGATTTTCCATTCCCATTGGGGTTGCAATTGCGATTCGATTGAAATTTAATTTTGATACATATTTTCTAGCTGCATTTTCTGCTCGAGTTTCGCCCCCACCGACCTCGGGCCACGCCTATCGCCGCCCGCATTGGAAAACGCTTTTCGCGCCAATTGCATTTTCGTAGAATTTTTTTTCTTTTGTTTTCTGCAGAATGTTCTATGTTTTATAGATATTTCGCTGCGATTTTCGAGGCTGGATGAGATTGAAATGTAATCAAAAATTGCGAAATCTGCGAAAACTGAACTGAAAGTGCGTCCTGTGGGTTTTCCTTGTGCGTTCTTCAATTTTTTTTGTTCAACGAAAGAGGGCCAAGTGCACGTGGTGATAAGGGTTTTTCTGGCCTCGGATTTGATTACATTTTTGAATGTGGAACAGGAAATGAGTGCCTTAAATTGGGGAACACATGAAAGGGTACCAAAAAAAATTACATTTACATTCCAGAAGTTATTAAATGTGTATGTTTATGGTACACTATAAAATTTTATATTATACATTCAGTGCCTCTGATAGTTACTCTTAAAGTTTATGTATATAAGAAAAGTAAAGAGAATTTAAGACCAATTATCCCAAATATAAATCAAGTGAATTTCTCAGCTCACACCGACAATCAAAGATGAACATTTAGCGAAGGCAGCTCTCGTGTAACGGTTAATTTAAGCCACTGTTGGGGGATTCCTCGGCAAATGGAGTACGAAATTAATTAAAGCAAACTGAATCATGACACGAACACGAATTTCCACGCTGGGAAATGCACCAACACACGCGCTCAGATGGCTGCTAGTGTGTGTGTGTGTCTTTAGGCGAGGTATGAAAAGCCCCACTTCTTTTTGGACCCGAAAAGCGAGCACAGCTGCATACTAATAAGCTGCCACGAGGACCCAAGTCCCTCGTCCTCGCCCTCGCCCCTGACGGTTGCTCAGCCTTCCGTTCCTTTCGGTCAGCCACGTGCCACGCCCACCATTTGGACGGGTGGGAAAGCTGTCAAGCTGACGTCGGTACAAGCATTATGACGGCATTTACACATCAGCTTCAGCCTCGGCTTGGCCAGGATACGAGGATTAGAAGGAGCACCAAGGACCTCGGCCTAGGCGAAAGGACTCAGGTCTCAGGACTCCTGAGCCTATAAGCCGACTGAAAGGGCTTTCGGGTCACTTGGGAGCTCTCCAAAAAATTAGTAATAACATGACGAATGGCAACACTACATAAAAAAAAGATATTAAAACAAATAAACAAACAAAAAACAGGAAATATCAAATAAATATAAACATTTAAAATGTATAAATAAATACAAAAAATATTACTACAAGCTTGATAAGTAAATCAGTATTATCTTTTGATGCCAAACAAAGCTCAATGTCAAAATCAAAGTATTCTTCATCAGGGTGTTGTTTTGAGCCCCATAAAATATGAATTTAAAATGGTGGAATTATGTCAAAGTATGCATGCAAGTATTAAGATTAATTAATTCTAAAATTACAATCAAAATGTCACTGTATTCCACAGTGCACGCACACGAACTCACTGAGCTGACCTCACTCCAACTAACATTCCTGTGGAAGCCTTAGAATGCTTTCGTGTCGACTATGCAAATAAATCCAAAGTCGTGGCCAAAAACTCAATTTCGGGCATCCAGTGCAGCAGGACAGCTGCTGCGGCTCCAGAACTTCAACTCGAAGCAGAACCCGACCCCGAAACCCCACTCAGTACGGTTTGGGTGTGTGAGTCCCCCGCCAAGCAGAACATATGGCGACAAACAGCGGGCAACGTTTTCTATTTGTTTGCTCGCAAACGGAACTGAGGGAAGCCGAAGCCCCAACGCCAAGGACAAAGGATGCGAAGGACGAAGGCTGCGGAGCATGCACTAGACCCATTTCGTGGATGCTTTTGAATGGCACTACGGCACACTGGCACTCTGGCACTCTGGCAGTATGGCGGTATGGAATTCAGTATGAGGACGGGAAGCAGGCCAGGCAGTACATGAGCTGAATTGCACTTGGCCAGAAACAAAATCCTAGCCATGAAAATAACACTTTAGAAGGCAAGACGAAAATGGAGATACGCTTGAACTAAACTGAATGCAATTCCTACATCCTCAGTGGAGGCGAAAAAAAATGTTCTAAATAATAATTCAAAGAATATAACAACTATAAATGGCTTGGACAGCAACAGCAAGAGCCTTGAGCGAATATTAAATTTTAAATATTTTATAATTGCAAAGGCAAGATTCAAAACATTTAGCTAAATTATTTAATTCAGCATCTAACTACCATCATAACCATCCAAACAAACGCTGATAGACACGATTTTCAACAGGTTAATCGCTTTCCCAACTTAAAGAGACATCAAACTTTATAGCTGGCTGCCAAAGAGCAGCCAAAATATACTTCGCTTCGTCCAGGATCTGTCAGAACTCAATCCCCTTGATAAAGTCATCATACCCTTGTCCGACAAGGCCACAAAAAATAACGCACACTACGTGCGGAAGCTGCGATTTTGAATTTCTAAGAGCTTGGGGTGATTATTCCCTACCGAAAAGAGGGGTGCATTTCGCTCCCAAAATCTCTTGCTCTGCGCTTTTTTTTTTTTGTTCTGTTGCTGCTTCCGGAATATTTGCTGGAAATTCGTTTTTCTGCACTCTGCACACACACTTTCCTGCATTGGGATAGGTCCCGGGTATTAAAGGACCGAGCTATTGGGGGTGCCAGTTTTTTGGTTGCGAGCCCTAAATGGATTTAGCTTGTTTCCCTCGCTGTTGTCCTAGCTGGTTTATTTTTCCAACAGAAAATGGGATATGTGTTCATTTGCATGGGCCACATGTGTCCCTGAAATGCAATAAAAAGCTCACGCCAAAGCCGATGTTAATTCGCAAATTCAATTGTCAAATCATTGGCAGATGGCAAATAAATTTAATTCTCTTAATGCCGCAGCTGACAATGAAGAACCGCCTCTGATGATGAATCAGAGCCGCATAAAGTACGACCTGTCACGTCCCATTGAAATATATACATATTTGACTTAAGGTGTCTGAACGGAGGCAGAATGCCATCGGAATGGCCTGCAAGTAGCCACAGGCACGAACAATGCACCGGAAAACAAGGGGAGCAGGTTAATGTGGAAAAGTTAACATCTACCTGGTATGGAAATTTATGTACTTTAAGATTTTTCCCATTAAGAGGGGTAGGTTTATATTTTAAGAACATTGAAGAGGGTTTGTTTTTACAGAAAAATACTACTTTAACTCAATTACCAGCTACGATTTCTGCGAGTGAGAGCGAAGAACCGGAAAGCCGGACGGATATTTCTGGTCTGGTCGCATTTCTGGTCCGTCGCATAGTGTTGGCAACATTTTGCGGTCACTTGATGGACAGTCTATGCACATTCGGTGCCGCTACTAGACAGTGTCCGCAATGAGTGATGGTAGTGTAGGGTTAAGTGAGTGAGGGCCAAGTGGAAAAAAGGGGCGAAAATGGCCGTAAGTTCGTCAACAGGGGCAAATATTTGCAGATATCCAAACGATGTCGCACATTGGTTGCTGGTTGCATGTTGCTTTTCCTGCTGCTGCTGCTGTGTAAGTTGGGTGTTGATTGTTGATTGTTGGTCCAGTGACCAAAAGCCAACAATTGGTCACGATCACTTTGGCATTATTGTTTTCGTTTCTATTTTTCCGGGGCCCCCGTCTGTTTTTATTTGTTTTTCTTCTTTCCGGGCAACGTCGCTCCTTTGTTTTCACACTTGCGGCAGTTCGTGTTGCCGATTTGACGTGACTAATGGGTCGTTAGGCATATGTCCACTCGGCCGAAGGAGCCAACAGGTGGACGGAGGGAACCAGGGGAGCAGAGTCACGCCCGGACTGGGTCTTCTTTTCCTCCTTTCTCGCTCTCTTAACAAGTTACAAATTGCGTGGCTCGCTTGGCTGCCAGTTCGCCTGCCAAGTGGCAATGGTGCAAGACTCGAGTTGATTACAATGCGAACCTTGAGGGAGGTCAAGGATGAAGGAAAAGGATCCATAAAATGCTACAATTTAGTGTTTACAGCGTTCACGCTCCGAAATGGAATAGTTGGAGGAGTAAAAGTCACAGAAAACGAAGCCCTAACAAGACCTTAAAGTGAAAGTGAAGCTATAGCCATAGAAGTCATTCTTTAATTAATTAAATATTGTCTAAATTAAACATTCAACTACCATATTATTATATTAAACCCCAAATATATAGAGAACATCTTAAAGCTTCCTTCCTGACAAAATTCACCTTCACTTTGGCTTACCATTTCCATCTTTACCTGCTGAAATGTAGGCATTTCCCGAAAATGTCACTGCCAGACCACTCACCTGCAAAGAGATGCAAAAAATGCGATAAGAATTAGTCAAATATTCGGCATAAATCACTGGCAATACACTTGGTGTAACAAACAAATCGCAACAGCATTCCGATCGAGGGGGACATAATCAACGGCGATATCCATCACCATTAGCATCACCTTTGTCATTTCCACATGCCCCGGCCGAGATTGGCTCTGAAAATTTGGCATCTGTCCGTAGTTTGCCCCTATCTTTCGCATTCGGTCTTGGGCATTTGCATATGACATCATCAAAGTGGCAAAAGCAGCAGCAGCAGCCGAAGTTTTGTGCAAAGCACACAGACGCGCCAGCGGAATGCAAAAATCAACAAGAGCGCAGCCAGAGCAAAAATCTTGTAGCAGCCACCACCGCCTGTCAAATGATTTGCAACTTTGTGCAAATTCATTTGCCAGTCTTCCCCGGCATTTTCCCCTGCCTTTGGCAATTATTAGTTGGCAGTCGCCGTCTGTCTGGCAGCCACAAACCCAACTCGAGCCACATAGAGCAGAGATTTTCCACCACAAGACAACGGCTTACACAGGGAGATGTGCTTCTAATCAAAAGTAAATGTTTGCTTTTAAATCTCATGAATTTTTCATCAAATCTATATATTTGAAATCACGTTTATTTGT
Organism: Drosophila orosa; assembly: GCA_018904745.1. NCBI lineage: Eukaryota > Metazoa > Arthropoda > Insecta > Diptera > Drosophilidae > Drosophila > Drosophila orosa. The sequence continues at coordinate 7,573 of JAEIIH010008491.1, forward strand.
TGTAATGGAAAATATTTAATGAGTTTTTAAAAAGGTCTTTCGTCTACTGATACGTATATATAATGACGGCACATTCAAATAAGCTTAATGTGACATCAGATCTCAAGAAAATGAATGACTCACTAAATAATTAAAATAAAAACTTGTCATTTTTTGGGAAATATTAATCAGAAGTAGATAAATTATATTTTCTTCCAGTGCACCAAGTGATGGCTGAGACCAGAGGCAATGAAGTGCGGACTGGCAGACTGTTGCAACTGCCCTGCGGTGGACACGAAGGCCATGACTAAGTGATGCAAAAAATTTAGAAGCAAAGAGTTAATACTCTCTTTAAAAAAATAATCTAGTAGCTATATACTAAGAATAAAGATCAGTTACTTAAAGCTTATTGTTAATTTATTTCGACGAATTTTGATACTCAAAGTCCAACGAATTAATGTTTTTTTAATAAATGCAATTGTAATGTAGGAATCTCTCAACTTCAAAGCTACAAAAATACAAAAAAATATATCACCAACTCCCCATTGAATTTATAATAGTTTCAGTCAGAGTATTGAACAAGATTTTGATGACTCTAAGATTTGTTGGCCATCGACTCTAGAATCCAATTTGCCTCCTCCCATTTCTGGTTGATTTGCCGGCGATTTGGACGTTGATGAAGTGATTAACCAAGCCAGCAAGCATTTGGCTTTTTGATAGCGTTTAGTTTATGAGTCGACCTCGAGGGTCTCCGCTCAATGTTCCAGCTATTTGCGATCTGCGATTTGTGGTCGATGAAGCGCACAGCGATGGACAGCAGGTGTAGAGCACCGCAGGTGAGATGGCCAGGAAGGGGGTGACAAGAGTAACAATGGTAGCTGGTCAGCTATGGATATGCAGTGGTGAAGTATGCAAATTATGGCTGCCTTAATGGGCGATGCAAGACCGCATGATTTATTGGCAGCACTTCCAGGAACTACCACAACTTGGGGCTAAGTATTATGGGAAGCTCAGGCTTCTGAGTTTGAAATTGAATAATAGATTTAAAGAGTAGGTATTAATTGATTGATTTATGGTATAAATAATAATAATTCAAATAATAATTTTTTAATAAAAATATATTGTAATTACGAATCCTTTTTGTACAAATTTAGCTTAGCAAACATTTAGTTTAATGTTTATTTATGTAAAACGAAAACATTTTCCTACAAATCTCTTCATATGTTAACATAAAACAATATAATAAATATTCATACTAATATTTAAGTTACACAATTTGATTTATGATTCATTAAAACCAAAGAAAAATTAGATAAAATTTATTGCCTTGCACAACACACTCTTGAGAGTCTCCCTATGCCGGCGACTAAAAATGCGTTTAATTAATTGTGGACATCACCTTGACTTTGTTGCCTTGATAAGCTTCTAAAATTAAACCTTTAGAAATCTTTAGAGAAATCAGAGGCATAAATTCACATTGGATTAGCTGAAAATAAGCTCTTTAAAAATACTCCAATGTTCTGCTTTATGGGGTCTCGAAAATCACACAAGCAAGGCGCGAAAGCCCCCTTAAATCGAGTTGATTTTATTGAAAAGCGAAAGTGTTAAGGTGTCAGTCAGTCAGTCAGTGGAAGGCCCCACCCAGAGCCCACAATAAGGCCTGGCATAAATAAAACACCTTAGGGTTCGTGAGGCTCGTTTTAAGACCTCACGAGTGCATTGTTCCCAATCGGAATCCAATAAAATTGAAATAAAATTGTGTAATAAAAGGAAATCGCTTATAAATGCCCAAACGAAATGCCGAAATGAAATATTGATGAAACGCACGGGGGCTTTGTCCGCATGTCAATTGAACAAGCCGAGGAGACCGAACTTGAATCTCGCTTCTCATGCATAATGCAAGCCGAGTGCAACCGGAGACGCTGGAAATTTCTAACAATCTAACCAGACACACAACAGAAAAAAAGCCAGAAACTACACAGAGAAATGAAAAAGAAGAAATTAATCTCATATTGGAGAGACATCAGGGGGTCGGCTCGGCTACTGGGCTTTCAATATGCCAATCGAATCAATTAGGCGATTTATTGACAACGGCCAACTGGCATTGGCATTCAATTTGCCGTCTTCGCTGCCAACAATTTCGAATGTCATAAATTGTGACGCGCCTGCAAAAGAGATTTACGTTGTGTCAAACAATGGCGCACTATGGGTTAATGTTTTTGGCCGCAAATTGGAACCCGACGCCAGCGATCTATCGAAAGCCGCAGCCGACCAGAAATTGAGTCATCATCATTATCATCATCGCATCGCATCGCATCGCATCGCATCGCATTGCCGGCCGCGGACATTAATTAAAAGGCATTCAAATGCAGATTGTTGTCAACCTGCCAGCTGCCACAAAAACGGACCCCCCATTATGAATTTTTAGCTGCATTATTCAGCATTCGAAATTCCATATTCCATGTGACTTTAAGTGCATTGGATTCCACTCTTGTCGTGGCCCCAAAAATATGCTCATTGATTTAGCTGTCAAAAAATGCATGACAATTTTCGGTTCCCATAAGTTTTGGTGATTTTTCATGTGCCACTCGCAGACAACTTTGGTAATGCCAAATGATTTGGTCTCCACAGTGGTGGCAAATCGCCTTTTTATAAAATACTGGGATATTAATCAAGCAGATGGGTAAGAAAGACTCTGAATAAATTTAAATGTTCATTTATGGAGTGATAAGTATTTAAAAGCAGATTTTGGAGACCATTTATTTTAACTACCAATGGCTTTAAATCGAGCATCTTTAGACCGATGAAATATGATTATTTTAGCCAATTTTCAAGACTCTCCAAATTCCAATTCCACTGTGCATCCAACTGAAACTGTGTGACACTTGCGAGGGAACACAAACACACACCTCAAGCACACACTTAGGCTGGGTGTGTTCTCGTTCACCGGAGTTTTTCCCTTTTTTTTTTTTGCCTTGGCTCTCTAATCGCGGCTCTTATACTTTATACATGTGTGTAATGGGTTTGCAATTTGCAGCGACTTTTTGACACACATACCGGGCCAACACTAACACAGCCGCTCACACAGATACTCAGATACTCGGGCAGATCCCAACTCAGTTCGGGGGGCTTCTCCCGGAGTGGCATGACTGACTCGAGAGATTTATGTTAAATTTTTAATGACCAGCCGGGCAATGCATCAACTTCAATATACTTATACCCTGAATGAAGACATTTGCCAGGCCACCTTTGACCTTTTGTTGCCTCGATTTACGACAGTTGCGAGAGTTGTGGGAGAGAGATTGAGGAGCACCTGAAGGTACGTACGGATACAGGTACAGGTGGGACAATGCGGCGCAGCAGGTGTCAGCTAGGCGGTTCCAGATCATCAAAAACCAAAGTTTTATTCCCCTCTTTGGGTACGGTTTGATTTATTTGCTGGCCTTTGATGAATTAGAATGCACAACTCACGCAGAAATGGGGCATAGATACATTTGTATCTTTGCGTAGCAAGAGTACAGTCGAACCTGTGTTTTTGGGAATTCGAAACTGCATTTGTATTGTGTGAAATCGATTAAAAATGTTAATAGTAGTTATTTTCCCAAATTAAATATGCATATTACAATTTTTATTAAACAAAACTCGGTAAATATTGTTTTATTTTTTAGGGGAAATATTATTAAATAGAATTGATAGAGGGAATAGGTATTTATATTTAAGTAAAAAAATGACTTTCTGTAATAGAAATTAATTAAAACAATAACTTAGTTTTACTAAAGTTCGCCTGAGAGAAGCCTTACTGTTTTTCCATCCATTTCTGCTTTTATTTTTGGCTTAGTTTTGTTGGCTAGGTTTTTCAGCTGTGAGTGCTTTAGTTTTCTGTTTACAGTTCAATAGTTCAGTTCAGTTACAGTTTTTTCTGTTTCTTTATTTTGTTGGCGCTTTGAATAACCGGCATGACCGTGACTCTTTTTCTCTCTGCATTTTAACCCCTACCCATGAACGGGCTAACACGACTTTCAATTTGTCTTTTGCGGCTTGTTTTTTTAGGGGGAAAAGGGGCGGAAAAGCGGGGGTTACGTGTAGGCGGAAATTGTAGGGCAAGCATTTCGCAATGGACCTGCAACAAACGCGTCAACAAAAATATTTTCGTTTGCCGGCCATGATTTATCGTCAACGCGACTCTTTGACAAGCGTGTTATTTTCAGCCGCTTGCAGTTGTTTCCGTTGCTATTTTGTCACTCGCAAGTGTTGCGTGAAATAAAATCTAATTTCCCATTTGGGCGGGGTTTTTGGTGGATATTAGGTTACCAGAATTACACCAGTCTTTCCGCTCGATTTATAGGTATTACTGGCGATAAAGTACGAATTATGAAGGGGATATGGGATATGGGAAGGAGAGGAGTGCCCTTGACACCGCCAATTTATTATATGCTTGCGACTGTACAACATACAAAATTATGGTAACACTTTACATTGAGATTTATGGAAATAGATAGTAGTTATGGAGTTCTAAACACTGATTCATTGAAAACATTTAGAGTTGATTGGTTTAGGTCATAAATCGTACAATAATGGTAATGAATTTCCATTAGGTTTCATGAGGGCGATTTTCAATCGAATTGCCTATTTAAAATATCTAAATGATTTGACCCGCTCGTGAAAATTAAATGTAATCAACGAAGCAATAACATAAATCACAACAAATGGGAATTAAGTGTTTCTAGGTTTGTTAAAATGAATTAAATTCTATAATTATATTAGGTTTTAATCCTTTGGGTGTCTGTTCATTAGGGAATTTTAGTTTAAGTTTTCTAGTTTCTAGTCCCCTGTTTGCTTTTGACTTTTTCATAAATAGATTCGAATTATTGGTTTTAATAAATTCTTACATAACAACAAGTAAAGGTCTTTGACTCCCATCAAACTCCATCAATTCACCACTTCCATAAAGTTATTCTCTGACACACCGATTTGGGTCAAACTTATAAAGTTATATGGCAAGTGCAGCTGGCCCAACTCCATCCACACAAGCGATTGACATTAACCATAAACTAAAAGTCTCGCTCTCTTCCATGCCAGCAAGAACATTTAAGTTTTCCCCGTCACGTAATAAAATATTTATGCCTTTGTTCGCAGCATTGAATCATGCCAAACGTGATCGCAGATCGTAATAGAGTTCTAACTGTACTGCGAACGCACCAAGGCAATCCATCCATCCATCCATCCATCCCACCTTGACCCCAAACCGAAGCCATGGGCTAAGCCGGCGGATCAGCCTTGCATTTCAATGAATTACAATGAATTCTTCGTCAAGCTCATCATCGAAATCAATCACAAAGTCGGCATCTCATCACATGTGTCTTGGGTTAGTTACTAAAATGCCCACTGACACACACACACGGAGAAAGAGATGGATATCAACGCACAGAGAGAGATGGGTAGAAGTGCAGTGAAAAAGGGACGGGGTTAGCGAACGAGAGCTGTGAATGATTTCGGTTTCGTGGAGCAAACAAAGCGAACTGCGAATGCATTCAACAGATACAAAGATACAAAGATACATATCATTCTGCCACTGACAAACCGTTTTCTGTCAGATTAACTAACAAACTGCTCTCGTCGCTCCCCAAATTCCCCCATTTTCTAGCCCTTTTCTATGAATGAATGTGCACAGTTGCGGTCGAAATACTAGCAGTCAGTTGCATTTCTAAAGAATATATGTGACAGTACAGCATTCGTAAAAAACGCTCATTACTGCCCAAAAAAATGTATAAATACTTTAAATTAATTAATACCTTTCATTACTTCTACTTTACCCCCCGCTGTGTGGATGTTTGGTATGATTTATAAAGTGACGAAGCCGCTAACAGATTTTGCAGCATTCCAAGAATTTCCACAGCAGCATGTGTGTGGCACAAAAGAAACATTTAAGCTGATAGGAAGTAGGGGTAAGAGGGGAACAGAATGAGGCCCTGCTCATGTGTAATCTTAACAGAGTAATAAAATAAAGTCATTGAAACTCCCCGCTCCACATGACCCACCCAAGTGAACCACGCAAAAAGACGACAGAAACATTGCCAATTAGTTGCGAGAATTTATATTGCTTTTTTCGGTTTCCAAAGAGAGAGAAGGGAAAATAATTTCTTGAAATTTATATTAGAAGCTGCTATAAATTATGGGGAGCACAGTAGCAGTAGCAGAAGCACAAGTCAAGACCCGCGCCGGCTTAAAAAGTTGCCCAAAAAACCAGAAACAATACAACACAAAAAATAGAAATCGTTGAAAAAACAAGCGAGTGCCAAGCAATCTGGAGACAATAAGCACAAGTTGTGCAATGGAAAATGTCCAAGGAAGGCAGCGGCGAATGAATGGGAACTCAACGAGCGAGAGAGCGGCAGTCAAGTATTTTTCTATGGGAAATGCGGAAAATTCTTTCCAAATGATATACTCACAGTTCCTTGGGGGAGCGAAAGCAACTAATGAATGCCGCTGGCAAGAGAAAAAACAGCAACCGAAACAGGAGAAAAATATAAACTTGGGAAAATAGAAGAGAAGTGGACAGAAATTGCACTGCCAATAACAGGCCAAAACGGAAAATGTATGAAATGTGAGTGGAAATTAGCTGCAAAATGTCATCCACAGCAAACGGCCAGAAGGAAAAATCTAAAAGAAATAATCAAGAAATTTCTGATACGTCTGCGAGAGTAATTACTGAGCGAAAAGCATCAACTGAAGGCAGGAGAGGCTGTCAGAAAAACAGGAAAAAATCTGTTGAAGAAGGAATCTTCAACTTGTGGGAGAAAAGGTAATAAACAATAGCTCTAGCTACACAATTTCTGGCCATAACAAGGGTGAATATCTTTCAATTTTAATGCTTGACCTGATTATTGGCAACCATCAATAGTCAACATCTAAATTATATGTGATGTCTTCTCACATTCTTGTTTACTTGTTGATGCTGCATTCCTGTAAATATTATTGCTGTCGAGACCTGAAATTTTTATCTCAGTTTGCTGCTGATTTAAGGTTGCATATACCCATAATAACTGCTGGCAGGGTTTCAACATTTTTACTAGCATGCGAAAGGGATTTGAAATACACAACCATTGTAAAGGTAAATATGGTAGTTACTTGTTGAAAATGTTCAAGTGTTGGAGTTGAGTATTCAATATTGGGGCTTTAATATTGATTTACTGGAGAAAAATTAGTTTTTGAAAACTATATATTTTAAATGTATATATTTTTCTGAGTCTAAAAGTTGTCTTATACTGATGGAACTTTTATATCAAGCTTGACTATAATTACTTGGCTTCTCCAACCATCTACTTTGAGTGGTATTCAAATTCCCTGCCTCCGTAATTGTTACCACTCTTATGGGCCACAATGGCTCCCGCTGCTTGTGCTTGCTTCAAGGTCGTTGCAACCGCTGCGACAACCTTCAGGCCCCCCGGCGGGTGGTAAGCGATGAACTCTCGGGCTTGTGTGTGTATGTTTTGTGGCTTCAGTTGTCATTCCTTAACCGCCTCTGACATTTCGTCGTACAAAGGCTAAGCTCGCTGTGGGGTCTTTTTCACTTTTCCGAAGATCTGGCGTCTGCTGCAAAAAAGTGCTAAAATAAAGGAAGGAAGCAACCGAAACAGGAAGAAAAACAAGCAAGTAGGCAGTATAGAAAAAGACATTCACAAAAGGCAGACTAAAAGCTTGCTAACAGCAAAAAAAATAACAAAAAAACAAAAACCGACATGAAGTGCAACAACAGAAGATGGAAAAACTGGAAAAGCTGGGAGGAAAGTGACAGCATTTGTGTGTATGACAGCTTTTGGGGAGGGGGTATCCCGATATCCTGGAATGCTTGTGTACGTGCAAATGAGGGATGTGCATTAGAGTTTGGGGAAAGTTCCGAAAGAAAACCTTTCAAGGTCTCAGCAACTCACTCACTAACCTTCAACTACAGCTACGCCCAAAAAGCCTCAACCAATTGCATTGTAAATGGCCGAACAAAAAATTTGTTTGGCACAAACATTCGCCCAACACCTGTATCAGACCAGACAATGTGTAAGCTACAGGCCCGAAAATAAAAATACAAAATTGTATTTGAATTGGAAATAACTTTTTCTCTGTTTTCGGTTTGCTGCACTCAAACGAACTCGAATGGAACGGAACTGGTTTAAGGGATTACAAGGATTTCATGTTAAGCATTTTTCAACAAACACGCAGAGATGGGATTTGATTCTCTGGTGATCTCTTAAATATTTAATTTTATTTGGACAAGTGCAAAAAGGCATTAAACAGATGTGTTTCGGCACTTGGAGAAGATTATTTTGTTATTATTATTATGACTGAACTCATATTTAATGACTAAGAGTTCTAGGAGTTAAGTGTTGAAGTTTGACATAAAATTATTACATTTGCAATCAGGAAATTGCAGGGGATTTATTTTATTTAACAAGCTCAATCAAAAAAAAAAAAAAAACATATTTAAATTTCTATCAATTTTACTTCCTTAAATAAGAAAACAAGCATTTAAACCATATTTGTGTACAGTGAGCTTCAAATGTTAATTAAAAAGCCTTCACAACGAGACCGATGAAGAGGCTGTTAATTAACAGGCAAACCAGAAATAAAATATACTCCCAAACCGAAACGAAACGAAATAAGTAAAAAACTTAAAAAGCTGCCAATTAAATGGGAGGCAAGCCGAGTAAGTAGCAGTGAGTCGGTGGCATGTTAACATGGCTATGTATATGCGATGGACATCCATTTGGAATGTGGCCGAGAACTCCCATTTAGCATGTCATTGGGCTTTGGGGGGCGGGGAAAGGGGCGGAAGGACTAACGGAAGGAAGGAAGGATGTGCTGCAAAGCGGAAGAGGGAAAGGTGAAAGGAACACACATCCTGCCGAGTAGCCGTCGTCATCCGCAGACATGTGTTAATTGTATTGTTCTGAAAATGCTGGGAGGAAGGGGAAACAAGGGGCCGGGAAAATGGGTCGGAAAAATGGGCGGGCCAAGCGCCATGTTATTTGGATGGCTCAGCGCCAATTCACCTGGCGCCCCACCTTTCGTCCCCCCCTCGGAAAACTCCCCCGTTTTTTGTTGTTGTTCAACTTTTGTTTTGTGTTGTTTTACACACAACAGCTGCCCGTTGTTGTTGTTTTTGCACCTTGTAATTATTGTTGCTCTTATTAAGCCGGTTGTTTTAGCCGAGTGTTTATTTAGCTGTTAACAATATTTCGAGTGCATTTCGCATTCACATTTGTCAAAGCTTGTTCCTCACTTAATTCGAATTTTAATTTGGGATTATAATTTAAATTTCTATTTTTATTATATATGGTGAGTTTTTTGTGGACCCAGAGAATTTATTTTCAATGAGTTTTTGAATGTTTTATATGGAATTAATTGGGAAAATGTTTAAAGCTCTATGTAAAAGGGCAAAGGATAAGTTGATTATGTGCAGATAAGGATTATAATTTATTGTCGTTGTGTTTGTTCATGTAAAATGTAAATAAAATTACTTTACTATTTCATATTATTAAATATGTTTATGCTGAAGCTGAAAGGTTGATTAAAAATTTGCACTTTTTAAGCTATAATATTTTATTAACTTGTTATGTTCCTTTATTTCGGCTTAGCTTTACGACAATCGATGGCTCAAGGACATTAAAGGTGCAAAAGCTTAAACAACTAAACTCCAGTTAGCTGCACTAAAATCCAAATGCTGGGTCAATAAAAATAAACAAAGAACACTAAAAACAAGTCAGGAAAGTTTAATTTACCCGTCGAAGCCAACCAACATTATTTGCCTTGGGGCTAATTTAATTGGTCCTTTTTTAAGGTAATTACACCGAGGCGGGACAGTGGGGATGGAAGCCAGTGACCTGAGGGCCAGCGGATCAAAGAAACGCATGAAAATGCAATTAACAGGGACAGAAATGAGCAAAAATAAAATGTAAAACCTCTGTCAACAGACGGCTCAAAGCAAACAAAATAAAATGGCAGCCAAAAAGTGCAAATCGAATGCAACAAATTAATTGTAGTTGTTGGTGTTGTTTTTCTGTTGACTTTTGTTGATGTAATTTGTTGATTTACTCGCTGGTCTCAGTTAACCAAAGCCGCAATGGGGAATGGTCAGTGTAAAACTGCAAACTTTGCCAAAAGCAGCTGCTATATCCTTTGGCCTCTCCTCTCCCCTTCACTGTCCATGGCAGAACTGGCCCCTCCCCCTTTACAAAGCCATCCCCCTTGGCCTTTTCCACCGTGTGTAAATATTTGACATGAGCACCAAAACACGAGAGTAAAACAAAACATATCTGCTTTTGTTGTAAGCCAAAATGCAAACGGCATTAGCCATGGTCAGTGCGTTATGTGGAGGTGAATAGCGGCACGGCACTGCGAGAAATTTGTACAAAAAATACTTGGAAAATTTAAAGAAAATTAATCCTGATAGTAAAAACATTTTGTGAAAATAAATTCCCAAGAGATTGTCCCACTTCATATCTTGAAAGTTTTTTAAATTGAAATTTTGCTATGTAAGTATCATTGCTTCTATTAACAACTTATCTTACTTCTCTTCAGTGCACTTTAACAGCTATATACTTGTATGTTTACCGGCGGATTTACTGCGTGACTAACCGCCGACATCAAATGAAAATCAAACGTGAAACCAAAAACCCGAAACGCGAATGGGACCCAAAAATCTGTTGGTCATTTGTGGCTACAGTTTGCCATAGAACAAACACTGCGTTTGGTTTATAAACGGAATCTGTTATCAGGGCCAGACCCTCGAAGCCGCTCCTGTCTCCGCAGTGGAGCAATGTCAGAGCAACAACAATGGCTAATGACATCATAATGAAATCGACGGAATGCTACGGATGCGCGGGCCTTATCAGTTAGGTTAGGCCAGAACAATGGGCGCAATGCCGGACTCAGACTCACCTCATTCTCAATGTTTCTGATGAGCGGCGTATTCCTGCTTTTTTCACGCAGCGCCAACAGTTCCTTCTGGTGTCGCTGCTGCTTCAGGTGGTGCTCGTGCTCGATCTTGTTCCACTGTTCGTTGGAGAAGCCCTCCTCCGACTCGGAATCGGTGTCTTCATTGGAATAGTCCTCGTCGTCGTCGTCGTCTTTGTTCCTTGGATTCATCTGCAGATTGGCATCTATCAATTGCAGCTTGGGCCTTTCAGTGCGAACCATGGGCTTAATGGTCGTGGTTGATGTGGTGGTTGTGGTCGTAGTTGGTGGCCTTGTGGTGTGTGGCTTCTTAGGAACATCTTTCTCCTTGTCCTGTTTGAATAGCCAATCGAAAATATTGCGTTTGCCCGCTGCCTTGTCATGCGGATTGGCCACACTGGGATGTTTATTACTATTGTGATTCTTGTTGAGATCCATATCCAATTCATCCGTCTGATCGTAGCCATCGTAGTCCAGATCTTTCGATTCGATGAGAGGTCGTTTCTGGGTAAACAGCGAGTATCTGGGCATTTGGCGAGCCAGTTCCTCATCGACGGCATTGGAATTGGCCTCATCGTCATACTCGTAGTCCTCGTCATCGTCATCCTCGTCGCTGTCCTCGTCGGAGCTACTGGAATCCAGCTCCTGTCGCCAGTTGGGACCGCGGGTGGATCGGGGCTCGGCCCACGAGGGATATATGCCGTCCCTGTCAAAGTAGCGAGTGTGATTCGAGACCAGGCCATGATGACTGGTTGTGGGCGCCTCGGAGGTCACTATATTCCCGGGGGTACTGGTGGCAATGGACAGGCGGTGCTGCTGGTGGCGCAGGGAGGGGAAGACCCTCTGCTCCCAGCTCATGTGGTGGCGATTGTGGTGACGCAAGTGGTGCTGTTGCATGGGCAAATGGGGATCGAAGGACGACTTCTGGGGTCCTCCTCCTGCTGCTGCTGCTGCTGCTGCTGCTGCGATCTCAGGCGGCTGATGATTGCCCTCCAGTTCGGCACGCACGTGCTGCTCGTGCCGCAAATGATGATGGTGCTGCTGATGGGCCTCCAATTGCTGGGCCTCCTGCAGTTGCTGCAATCTCAGCTGCTGATGGGAGCTGCGGTGACCCGAAGCCGGAGCCGTGGTGGTCATTATGGCTGCTCCTTTCGGATCACTCGAGTTGGCCCCACTTAGGGGCACCACCACCAATAGGAGCAGAAGCAGCCCAATCATTTTGGGCAATATTAGCTTTCCCCTCCGGGAATTCATAGCTGTTTTTCGCGTTTTTTATTCCGTCGTTTGAGTAATTCTCTCTGTTCTTTGTTTCACGTATTTTTCACTCGCGTTTATTGTGCACTTTTCTTTGTCGTTTGTTTCGTATTGCCTTTCCTTGTGTGTCTGCCAATTAGCAATAAATTATGCTCATCATATTTTGACACTTGTTGACAATTCAAAGAAATCCTTTTATATTTTTAAAAGGAATTTTAATTGTTCACTTAAGCGGATATTTAAACGATAATTATTCTGCGCTGTTGTTTGTATATGATATTGAATCATTTACGGGGAATTCAATAAAATAATAATAATAATTGAGAAATTTGCTGTGTTTATTTTGGGAATTTCAAAAATATTATTCTGTGTTAAAGATACAAACGTGCTTGATTTAGTGAGCAATATTTTCAGAGATTATAAAAGGGATTTATTTGTATTCTTAAAAATCAATGAGATTACTACGGTATATTTTTTTTAGATTTTTATGTATTTAGACGACTTGTCACTCCCTCATTATATTTTTTGTTTAAGAGATTTCACTTTTATTCAGTTATAAATATTTTGTTTTACACACTTTGTCACACTTTTATGTTTCTTTCTTTATTGTTTATTTAATTTTAAGCAATTTATTCATTTATTTTATTTTATTTTCCCTCACAAACTTTGATTAATTAAAATGGGATTTTAATTTTTTCCAATTTATGCAAACGTTAATCTTCCGCAAAATCCGCGCGACTTTTGACGCGATGCCAAAGGCAAGAAAAACACACCCACAAAAGCCACTCACGCACTTTCCAGTATATATTCTCTGATATACATATATGTATATATATATTTCTGGTACACGGCTTGTTGTTTGTGCAACGACTTGTTTGTTTTGATTCACTTGGCCAGATGGCGGTATCGCATAGATGCTTTTTTTTTAGGTAAATGGAAAGATTTGCGGACAATTCCCGACGACTTACAGATAACGACTGACACACGGGATCTCGATGGATTGGATTCTGAGGCAGATGCGCGCCCGGTGGAAAATGTTGAGAACGCCGCCACTACGAGCAACAAATTACACTAGCAACACATGTTGCGATCCACAAGAGAGCGCAGCGGCACAGGCGCAACATGTTGCCAGCAACACTTGGAGTTTGGGGAAACTCAGGTATAATCTTAACTTATATTTAAGTCAGCAATTAAGCCTGGAAATCGGTTACTTTAAGAGGACAACAATTAATTTTTTTGTACTCAATATGTGAGACTTGAGGGAAATTGTTTGAACTTGCCAAGGCGAGCAGCAAATTTCACTAGCAATAAAGATTGCAATCCACAAGAGAGAGCGCCTCGACTCTGACAACATGTAGCCAGCCACAATAGATTTTTGGGGGAAATCATGGAAATCCAAACCACATCTTAGTAGTAAATCCCACCGATCAGCCTGGAAAATCGTTAGTTTAACCAGTTCACCGGGAAAAATGTAATTTCAGTTGGGCATTGTGCATGTAGCATCATAAAATAAAATGTCAGCAATCTCCCACACAATCTACGGAGGCTGCAACCTTAAAGAAAACGAAGCACTTGGGAAAAATGGGTTCAAAACGTAAATATATGTACAAAATGAAGATTAAATTACTAATTAAAAAGAAATGTTGATGCTAACAAAAGAAATCCAGAGGAAATATCTCAACAACAAATAAAATGCACAATGTATATTTGACTCTGTAAATACAAACCATTTTACTCTTTCATTTAATTCCCCATTCCTGAATAGTGATTTCTGTCACTGTAGCAATCATCTTCATCTGAAACCACATCATCAGCTTGGGCCATACGCCCATGTCTCGTAAGTTTTCCCCTGTCGCCTGAGAACTTCTTCTCGAGTTCTCAACCGCTCATGATTGCTGTGCGTTGGCTGCTGATTTTCCGCATTTCGTGTGGGCAGTTGCACAGACATTCATTACATAATAATAATAATGAGATTGTGTATTATTTCCACCTCAAATACACATCTTCAGTGCGTTTATTCTTATTTTCCTCGTTTCTTTTTAGGAACCACAAAATGTGTGATTTCCAGGAAGTCCAGACTTTAATATCCTTGAGCAGCGGCCACCAAAAGAGCAAGAAGTAGCAATCAAGAACAAATTTTCCAACTAATTGCCATTAAACGAAACGTACAGAAATAAAAATGGAAAAAGGTTCCACCTAGTGAGTCACCGATTTTGAACGAAGCAAACTTCTTAGCATGATCATAAAAAAGTGGCCCAGGCTAAGACTGATCGATGATAAAAGAAGGAAACTACAGAAGGGTTGAGGTAGCAAATGAAGACTTAAGAACATTTTACGATTCTCTCATATGTATTTTTCTTTGTGGAAAATTGATTTTTCCTGGCTGGGCGTGCAAATAGGATTTGTCAGGCGATCAATAACAGATTTGTGCGTTTCCCACTAAATCAGAGATGCTTAGATGCCTGATTATAACGAATTATGGTTGATAGATAGTCTGTAACTTCTTTAAAAGATCCCTTCTTTTTAAATTCTATTCCCTCCTCTTTTGATCTTTATATGCTGTTGCCTGTGGCCTTTCTTGTTTGCTTGCTGTAAGCTCCAAGGCAAACAAGTTTCGTTTTCTTTCGTTTGGAGATTGTAAAGATTGTTATATCATTGTTGGGCATTTTGTGTGTGTCTTTACGGGGTGAGCTACGGTAGGTGATAAGCTATAAAGCTGACTGTGCGCTTCGCCCATTAAACGTATATTAGGTGTTGAATTTTACGCTCCATCTGAGTTTTCATATGGTTAAAAACAATATCAGTTCTGTTTAATGGATGGGGAACATTTTCTGGCGAAAAAAGAGGGAAAGTTATTTGAAATAGATAAATAAAATGGTCATTGAAATTTGGTACAGACATAAAAATCAACAATCCAACATTTTAAATAGTATAATAATTGTTACTATATATGGAACGTTTTAAAGACCGTAATTTTAATTTCCCAACTGTGTATTACTGCCACTGATCAGCATTAATATTTTATGATGTTCAAAGGTAATTAAAATTTGTCTACAATTTTAACTGTACTGCACTTCTCCCACCGCAATTAAGTTGCCTAATAAAACTCATATCCAATTATGCACAACATTCCCCAGAATGTTCTCATATAACAGCTAAAACACCCTCCGCCCCATCCTTGGGTTAAACCCCTAAGCCAAGTTAAGCCAACTAATTTGCAACATTCTCAACTTCTCAACAAGTTTTTGGGAGCGACTCCCCAAAAAGTAAATCCACGCCGTAGCAAGAGGCAATTTAATAATCATGAGGCAATTTGCACTGCACTTATCATCGGTTCACCCACGTTCCTGGCATTTTCCAACCCTTTTCCCGAAGCTAATGAAATCATTGCCAGTGCTCGATAGAGCGTTAAAAAATCATCAAGTTGCTAATTAGGTTGACTAGAATGCTTCACTTGATTTTGCTGCGGACGCGACACAAACTTCATGGTGGGGCAATCATGGGTTAAAGGCATTAACAGCCACCCAGCAGCGAAAAACTCTTTCCACCCTCTTAACCCATGCAAAACTTTTCCATGTTGTCGTAGTCCCTTTTTCTTTTTAATTGTTGCCCGTAAAGTTTTTCCAACGGCGAAGAAAATAATAAAAAAAAAAACCCACTTAAATTAATTTCACCAGCATCAAAAGGTTAATAAATAAATCTACTTAAAAACTATACATAAATAGGAGGATTTAGAGAAATTTTGCCATGAAAGAAGCTTGAGAATTATTATTTATTTTTAGTTGAAATCTATATGTTTATAATATAAATCTAAAACACAATATAATCTGGCAAAACAAATATAAAATTGTACCCAAGAACGCCCTGCAATTTAATTTTATTTTAAATTCAATTAAACAAACTTTTAATTGTGAGTTTTATCCTAAGCGACAAAATTACACAAATTTAATTGCATTTGCCCAAAGGGGGGAAGTCCATGGCCCTTGGGGGCAGACAGTAATTAGCATTTCCCGATCGACCTAATCAATCAGGCAGCAGGGGGCGGAAAAGTGGGCGGGGCTGCAGGTTAAATGCCAATAAACTTCCAGGGAAAACAATAACAGAGAAAAATATAAAAAAAAACAGCAAGCAAGCAACGTAGCAAAGTCAAGAGCGATAAACGAAGTAGAGCAACTGCAGGGTAAGCGGGGAATAGCGAGGAAAAGTGGGCGGCAGCTGATGGGTGTGGCAACTTTTTGGCTCAAATTGTTTTCCCCGTTGTTCCTGTGATTGTAATGGATGAATTTCTTTTGGCTTTGCTGCCGGGGCCATCTATAAGATACAGATACAGATACAAAACTGCGATGCGAGCATGGAGCTATTTTCCGGGGGGCGTCGTGTTTTGGGGGCGTGTCCCCGGCAATTTTCAACTTGATATCTTTACCAGTCGGGCCAGTTAGTTGTGTGTGTGTGCAGGAATTCTGAACAAACAGACTAAGTAAGCGATTGCCGAGGGAATAAAATGGCCAAGCAACTAAAGGCAACTAAATTGGGCTAAAACGAGGTGAAGGGGCCAAGGCAGTACTTTGTGCTCCACAGCTAACTGGGTAAACTAAAAAGGAATTTGTAACTTGGAGTGGCTGCAATAATAGCTCTATTATAGGAAGTGATATTCAGAGATTAGCTGAGAAAGGTATTTCATGATTTTACATAAAATTTCAAATTCAGGAGCCTGAACATATTCAAGCAAAGTTATTAAATAGCATATAATATCTTCTAACCAAAACTTTATATTCATGTAAAATATTTATAGGGTATGCCTGAGGCACAAGATATATTTATGGTTAACTTATGGTTATTATATCAGGAATTAAATTAATTATGCAAGAACCAATAAATAACCCAAATTACAACTCATAAAATAGAAATAGCCTTTGAAAACCTTTACAAAATAAAGAAATTACTATAGATTAAGACATAGCAGGACAATAAATTAATAAATTCTATTAGGTGTGTCAAAAAAAAAACAACTATCCCTCAAAAATAAAATAAACCGGTTTGAAAATAATATTATCTAGAATTTCTTTGAATTTCATCCCCACTTCAATGACTGTCAATCATCCTGCAACAAAGGAGTATTCCCCTTGAAATAATATACGATACCACAATTTATGGCGGTACCCATTGTCTTAACTTTCCCAAACCGCATTTAGTTGCCTATCAGTCTTCACCTGGCACACTTTGTAGCCACTTTTATGACAAATATAACCCCAAAAGAATACCAAAGCACACAAAGTTGCCAGCTCGCACTTTGCCACGCCCACTTTACACCGCCCACATGCGACAAAGAACTGGGATCCATGTGAATACATATACATATAGTATGTATATGGATATGAAAGTCCTGCCAGGAGCTAGAGATGGCCAGAGAGACAAATGCCGTTGCCATTGAAGACGAGTTGCCATCATCTCCTGTCTCCTTTGCCTCGTTAAAATCTGTGAAAAAATATGTCTGGCTTTTCGTTATACAGGGCGATATCTGTAGGGTTACAGTTTTTCTTCCTTTCTTTTTAGTTGCTGGTTGCTGGTGTGGCAGTGTAGGTTGTTGCCGGCTTGTTAACAACACCAGGAGGCAGACGCTTCCTTCGGCTTCCGGAGGTCCTTTTGAAAACACCGAGAAAAAAATAGATACATTTCCCTATATTTATTTCGATTAAAAAACCAAGAGAAAGGGTACCAGGCTTTACTCTTTATTGTACATATATTTTTAAGTAGAATTATTTTTCTTGTTCTCAAATTAAATTCGTCAATAATATTCATGGGATTTAATTGGAATTCTTTTAACTTAGTAAAAGGATTAAAACAATTAGTTTCCTGTTACATAAATACGTTGTCAGAGCTTTCTTTTTTATTAATTTATTAATTAATTTATTCATTTATTTATCTATTTATTTATATATGCATAGAATATGTATCTTTTTCGCAGCGTAATTTTAGCGCATTTTTTTTTCTTTTCTCCATTGTCTTGGGCATCCTCAGCTCGTGTCGCGTGTTTTGGCCTCATCCTCCTGCCTCCCTCTCGGATTCTATTACCATTCTTTTTTTGCTCGTTGCTTTCTGGGTTATAGGCCCCTTTTGTTTGGCCAGCAAAGAAGGCGCCGCTTTGTGTCTACTAGAGTGTTTTCCTCGTTTCCCCCCCCCCAAGCTTAAGTCGAAATGTTTAACGCCAGTGGAGGCGGATGGAATAGGGAATAGACCATACAATATGCTGCCATTGATGATGATGATGGAGGAGATGAATGGAGCCCAGGAAGGTGTCCCATACTAAACGGAAGTTCTGGCCAACGAGGCAAACAATTCCGCACTCTTTATACGAGTCCAAAAGGGGCAAGTAACAGGCCTGGGAAAGTCAGGAAAACAGCTCAAATATTATCAGTAGAGTTAAGGCGACTCAGCCAGGATGAGTCACGAGGGAAAAAGAGTCATAAAAAAGATTATCAACAAGTGTCAATGTCCTGGGAAAAATAAAAACAAATTATGTTCAGCAGTTTAAAAACTTTGAGTGTGAAAAAACCAACCAATATAAATGAAAATCAGTTAAAAGAAAGAGCTATAAACCGTCACTGGCAGATTTATAAACAGTTACGGAAATATATATTCAAATGATTATAAATTCCTAAACAATATTTCTTTCTGTATTAAATTTTGAGGAATTAAAGTCTAAGGGTCATTGTAAGTCGTCAAACTAATTTAAAAGATTAATTTTCGCAGATTAACTTTTTAAATTAACAAATTAAAGCCCTGGAAAAATTCCTTTCTCATAATATAACCTCTCTGCCATAAAGGCAGACACTTAAAGCCAAATATGTTCATGGTTATCCCTCACAATAAATGCCACATTGAAAGGCACAACTTAAGGAGTCAACGAATAACTTCAGCCAACTAAAGAAGCCCATCATAAATGGCAACGAAAAATATCGCTTAAATCAGACTTTGTGAACTCTTAAGCCGAAAACTTTGCAAGGGCGGAAAACTGAGCCTTAAAGCGAAAGCGCCACAGTGTTCTCATGGCAACTTTGAAGTTGGTCTTGGACACACTTGTTGCCGTAGTCAAAGACTTTGGGGGAGGCTGGGGCTTCGTCAAGGAGAGGGCCTAGTCACGTAGGTGGCTACAAATAACCGCCAGCCATAAACGACCCGAAAAAAAGAAGAGAAGAACATAATAAAAAGCGAAGGAATCGCTCAAATGGCCCCACACACAGAATCCAAGAACTCTCGCATCTTAAAGGAATATTAAAACAGTCGCAGGGAGCTCGGAAAAGCCAAGATAGCTGAGCAGGCACAGCTGTGTGCGCCATAGCTCAAGGTCAGAATGGGAAATCCGGTGGCGGGAAATGGGCAAAAGGTGGGCAAAAAACAGTCGGATAGCAGCGGCAAGCTGCTTTGGCTTTTCGGTGCCTTTTCGCCTGGTTGTGCATGCAAATAAATATACAATTTTTATGAATGAACACGTATGATGAAAGAGCAGCGAGAGGCTCACGGACCCGACACACTCGACCTACAATGGGAATGAAAAGGGCACTGGCAACTGGTTGGAAATTATATTTAAAGAATCTAAGGAACACTTCAGACAAAATATTGAAGAGCTAAAGCACACATTTTCACTGTTAATTAGTTGGTGTTTATTTACAAAATAAGATATGAACTCTTTATGGAAGAAAAATATTAATTATATGGGTATTTTTATAGGAAAGTATTTTAAACTG